>QQSS02220798.1:0-10789 GCA_003687565.2 Craspedacusta sowerbii
CCTCGTCCAAACCTGTCTGTGGTGCAGGCTCATTAGTTTCGATCATCTACGGTTTCGATCATCTACGGGTAAACCATCTACGGGTACCCCTTCCCGACGCAGTTGCAAACGCTATCAACACGGAAAAAGTCCTGCTACTTCAAAGAAAGCTATTAAGTTCCTTGGATAAGATCTTCGAAGAGCCGGAGGCCGGAGGAGGAGGTCCGGCCGGAGGCTTTTATTTGATTTACCCATGGTGAGCGAAACCATCGATAAGCGACAAATTAAGAGACAAAATGAAACGACCATTACCTTGACAACAAATTACTGGCCTCCTCTAGCTGGTCCTCCTAATCAAAACTTGACCCCCGTGTGAATTTGTATCAATTGCTATTCAAATGCTATTGAATTCTACCCACAGCTCGGCGAGATGCCCCCCTCACAACAGTTGGGGTCCAACCAATCAGCATTTAGTCTCGTTTTCGATCCTGTGTTTGGATAAGACATGACGAGCTGCGGTTTCAAGTAGCCATCTTGTAGGATGGCACCGGCTCCTAGCTTGTGTGTGGATGAAGTTTAATCTGAATTGCAGCGCGTTTGGCTTGGGATTATCAACTTGTCGCCGGATGCTGAGGAGGTTATCTACTTGAGCACATGAATTTAATTCTATCAATTCATGTGCTGAAAGTTGATAAATTCGCATGTTAGAGATCAAAAACTTTGCGAGGGAAATCAGTTGGCTGAAACTGCGAGTTAAGTATTGCAATATTGTTGCCTCCGTAAAAGCCTATTTTTGATGTTTAATAGTCGTAGCGAGCTTAAAAGGATTTAAGACTTCTGAATGCTTTAGATCCGGTGTTATCTATAAATCTGGTAGTCATATTAGAAGTACTTTTGGAGGTGATACTATCTTTTGGTAGGTATCTAAAAAGCTGCGCGTATACATTTCATACAGGTTTACTGTCGGATGATGTAATTCAGACTAATAGCATCTGGCTATGTTTCTGACAGCTGTAATGGGTTGCAGTAAATCAATGACGATCAAGTTTCAAGGTAGTAAGTTAAGAAAATGGTGAGGGTGGCCTTGCTTAATTTATGGCAAGACCTATAGTATGTAATATACATAATAAGTGGCACTTGCCATACTATAACATTGAGAACAAATTGAAGTTTTGAATTTTGCTATATGTCTTCATGTGGTCTTATGTACATTTCATTTAGCAATTTTGCCAACCCAATGAGAATTTATAACCTAAGAAATGCTTGACTGTTGAGTGAGGACTTTAATTTAATATAGTATTTTTTGCAAATTAATTGTACAACTACGTCAGGTACTGGTAAGCCAATATGGAGACTGCATCTTCTTTGGAACAAGTGGATCTGACTGTCTAGCTCAAAACAAGCACATGGTTATTTATTCATATACTCTGATACGCGATTACTATTAAAATCAGGGCAAAACTTGCATAATGGTAAAATCACACACCATTCCCCCAACCCACATTCCAGTCCCCCTTCTTGGAAGAGAAGTGCTAGATGGTCTCATTACGATGGGGTATCGCTCGCAAAAATTTTTCACTGTGGCTGGCTTAAATAGTGATAGATCATCAGGATTTATGGATTCTGATAGCCTAAATTATAGCATTAATGCACAAGCTGAGCATGACCTCAGCAAGGCACAGTTCAAACGAAATCTATGTTCATTTTTTATTGCTACATATTAAGAAAAATTCTAAATAATAAGCTACCGACTTCTTGAGCCACTATTGGAGAGTATTTTCTGAAGAAGTTATTTTTTATTGTTTTTAGTTTTTTTTTATATGATATTTTTTTATGCAACATGCTGTAGTGCTGTTTTATTGGCAACTAAAAATGGCTCTTCGATGTTGATTAGCTCATGCTCTGAACAGCTCACTTACCCTTCGGCGCCCGTTTTATACATTTAGCTGAAAGCGTTTTAGAAGTTCTATTTTAGAAAAATAGAAATTGATTCTTTATAACATGCTGTGATCTCTGATAAATGTTTGATCAGTGAAATCCTGAGACTGATTGTACCAATTCTGAATTCTGTATGAACTTAAAACGAAGCCCAATGGGCAATTCGCCAACGCCAATGCAGACTTTTCAGAGTGGCGTTGGGCTGTGTCAACTTTTAGCAGCTGGTATTAAACTTAAGAGATTAGATCCATAAGTAGGCAGTGTTTATGCAAACTCAAACATGCGAATAATGAACATCAGGCGAGAGTATCCTGTGCGTTTCCGACATCCTATTGACCACTACTTAATGTGTCCCTGATCTAGCTTAGCTTTAATTTTCAAAAGTTTCATTATCATTTATTTCGCATTTTCAAAACACTCTATTAGTTGTTATCAAATTCTCTAAGATTTTATTTGATGCAATTCTGCATTCAGAAATTTCAAAATCCGGCTGAAATCCACCGACCATCAAAGGAGCTAAAATTTTTGTCGACTATAAAGATACTACGAGTTGCTTCCGCAGTTTTCTTTTTTTTTTTTTTTTTTCAAGTTACGGACTGCAAGGCGGAATTCCCTAGTGTTCCCGCGGTTTTATTATTATTATTATTTTTTAAGCTTATGGAGCACAAAGCGGAATTCCGTTTGGGCACTGAAAGCTATGTTTCTAACCCACAAATTAGCATTTATGGGTTGTTCCAAAGTATTGTCAAGCAGATACCAGCCAGCCTTTACAGTTATCACGGGGGTAACTGCTCATTAGCTGAATCGGAGGTCATTAGTTTGTCGCTCATCCATGGGTACGCGCTTTTATTTTAGGGTATCTATCCACATCATTGTGGAGCACCTGCGAGATGCATCCACTTCCTCTTACTCGTTTACTGGAATCACGAGATTGTACCTGTTGTAACTTAGAAATATTTTTTTTCAGCCTTTTTTTCCACGAATCTTCTACCAGAGGGTCCCTTCATGCCAAAGCTCAATCAGGATGCCACAGTACCTTCTTCGACTAAGAAAAAAAATTAACTCATAAACGACACTCTTAAAGATACACCGGATTTAGAGGGCTGACTCAGAATACGCCTGCCGTAATCGCCAGTATCACTTATTTTAGTCAGGGGGTGTTCGCTTAAGTTTTGGTTCGTATGCCCTTTTTTTCATTGCTAAATACTAAATGCACCGATTTTTTTCCACCCGATTCTATTCGTGTCGCTCACTCGTTACGGGCATGATCATCATTTTTCGACCAGCTGTTAAAATTGTCACTATATTTTTATGCAAGCAAGATTGTGAGACGTAAGTTATGTAAGTGAATCATTTGAATGTAGAAGACGGATTTAGGTACTCCCATTCCTTGGAATTCACCAAACAAATTGAAATCTGGAGGCTACTATTTAGGATTTATCCACCGCGTACAACAATCAAATTAAATTAGATATTTGATGATTGATCATTGTAAATTATATATTCTTAGACCCAACAGATACAGCAAGAGGATGATATTTTTCATACTCAACTTGCCAGAAGACTGCTTACCAGACCTCGAACGTGTAATAATTACGCAATGTTAGACGAGCAAATCGTCATGGAGGTTCAGAATAACCAGCAGGTGCTCAGATGTTGGAGAACCGGCATGCATTACGTACCAATGTTGTGTCAATTGATCCGGAACAGGGGGTTTGATTAGTTTTCTGCTGATGGGCGTACTAAAAAATGCCGGAAATTTTAGATGTTAAAATATTTCGGACGTTTACATGTGCGGTTTCTTTTTTTATGCAAATTATAGCCGCGTAAAAATTAGTCTAGTCATTTCTTCTCATCGTGAATTATTACGAAATTCATTTCTTGGTTCGCATAAGTTGCTGTAGTTTCTACCCCCTTGCAAGTGGGCATTTAAGACTGCCACAGGGGGGCTTGTTGTTCCTGAGCGAATCATCAAGTTACGTAAGGATTGCCATCGATTATATAAGATGATACGGGCTAGGTCCCTTATTGTGAAACATCTGTGGAAACTTGATCCGGGATCAGAGTATTAGCCAAAGGAATGAGAAAAGAAAGCGTGGCAGATGTGATTTCTTATTGAAAGCGAAATGTGTGTGCTGAAAGCTTGCCTTATTTCGAGTAGACGTGAATGATTAGCCGTTGAGCGAGTTACAGAGTGCAACAAGGATTGTTTGGGGAGTGTTTTTGTGCTGCAAGAACAGTTTGCGCCTTTTATGCCAAGTATGTCTTTGTTTTTTTTTTTTTACGCACCTCTTTATGTTAGCAAAGTCGATAGATGCAAGCCAATCTTTTAGAAATGCAATTTTTTAAAGTTGCACAATCAACTTGGACCTTAGTTGTAATTGTGCATCAGTGTAGCCGAAGCTTTAACTTCGTGTACGTTGATAATTTATTTATAAAATTAGCCCTAATGTATGCACTTGTTTTTTAAGCAACTTTCCCACAGAGAAGTCGAAAGATTCAAGCCAACCATTGCGCCAAAAGCTGCATAATCGTTTTGCAAATAAATTTCTTTGTTTGTCGAAGTATAGCTAGAGCAGAATTGGTGGTCAAGGCAATTAAAAGTCCGTAATGCTACAACTTCCTTTGCGATCATAACTATTGGCAAAGAGTTTTCTTCTCTTCATTGTCGTATGCCCTTTCACGCGGTACTTAGAATGCAGTAACTTGAGTGAACCGTCACTTGTTCCAGAAGAGAATACGGCAAAATTGCGTTGGCTGGTTGTATGAGGCGCGTCAGGGCTTGGCCGGGTGTCATTTCGCGAAGTTATTCGTGGAATAAATTTTGGAAGTTTCTTGAGTCTTTATATACGCGTTCAATGATGTGCGCCCCTGCATTGAATACAAGAGCAGTATCAGTATTGCATCTTCTATAAGTTGCAACAAAGTATAGCCGGGGGGATAAGGGGGAATTGGCTCGTGGAATAAATTGTTGCCATTCTCTAATCGTTGCAGATGTGTTTCGAGTTGAGCAACCCACAATTGAATACAAGAGCAGTATCAGCATTGGATCTTTGTAGTTTGGAGTGACGTTTTGCGAATCTGAAGTTTAAATCGCGTGATGAGTTAAGTTTCTAGACACATTTCTCGCATGTAGCTCTCCAAGCTCTCGCCTGCGTTGAGTTCTTGAAATGAAGCTTTGGGGCCTGTGCAAATTCTCACTTTCAGAGAGTCCATTCGAAGTTCGATTTATGAACAGGAAATAAATAATAAGCGCGGAGATTTGATCGTTTGTTTTAGTCCGCTGCTTGATGTTCTTCAACCCCAACTGGTTCAGAAGCGCAGGAAAGACAACAGCAGCTCGTGTGTAACCCAAAGCGTGCTGTTGTTGTGTTAGTTGTGTCGCCATGACGACGATAACCTAGTGCCGATACGAAAAGCTTCCCAATCCAGATAATATAGAAGCTCGAATGTTGCGTTCTTCTGTAAGATTCTGGCCGAGAAAAATTGTGTGCTCCTAGTGGCGCCAGTCAAATGCAAATGCGACCCGTATCCAGACATGAGTTCCCCTTACTAATTAATTGTCCTTCCATCAAATTTTATTATTTTCCTTAATAGTTCGCTCACCTGATGTTTATGATTATTACCCTGCAGAATATCAAAAGTCTAGTTCCCTCTTTCACAAAGTTGGAAAGCAAGCGTTTTTCTTCGTTTAGTCTTCCTAATTTAGTGTTAAGTTTTTGTCTTCAGGGTTAAAGCCGTCATGCGTTGTCTTCTTGACTGCATTTTACACTTGCCGTAACGAGTCTCTGTCTACCGTTATGCCAGGTTAGGTTTGTTCTTCTTACTAGGTGCTGGGGTCGATCAAGTTTTTGCACTGTTTCACAAGGTTTCTCTCAGAAACACTTGGCAATCATACGCGTGGTTCGTTTTTAACTCTGGATTTGTCACTCGTTCGTTCCTATCCTATAGTCTTCTGTGAGGACGCGAAAATATTCCTTCAACAGCGTCAGTATTCCACATCGCAATCCTGTGATTTGAACGCTTTCGTATCAGGGGGCACAGAATTTACAGCTTGTTTACACTTGCCTCGTGCGTGGCACGTTTAAACCACGTGAAGTACGATCTCAGAAAGGCGTATTTTGCGAAAGCAAGGGCAGAGATCCCTTACGTTCCACGCAAACATAAACTTTCAAATAATGACCGGCAAAAAAATCTTGGGAGTTAGCCATCGTCGCGAAATCTATGTTTTGATTTATGCGAGCTTCAGTGTCAAAATTTTAGCTCCTCTAAGCATGTGTTCTAACAACGTTCTCTGCATTCTAGCGACATTCTTTTCAAAATAGCGAATGAGCGGAGGTGGTGTGGGAGGAGGTGAAGTTTTCGCGGTGGGAGAATTTCAGCTTCTAAGGAGATGGAAAGGAATTTTTTATTCTGTGACAGGCTGCAATGAAATCGCTAAGGCAAGTGAAAATTTCGCTCGCGTTATACTAAGCATTATTGGTACACATTATAATGATACATTATACTATACATTATAATCAACCCCTAACCAACCCATTATTGGCAACCCCTTGTCACTGACGTGAAGATTTGCCTCCTAGGACGGAGGACCGTGGATGAGTGTTTTGATGCAAGTCCTTGAGACTGATGGTTTCTAGGTGACCTGTTGCTGATAAAAGTAGTACTTCGTGTTGCGAAAACCGTTGGATCCCATATACTTAATTTATAAAGGGAGAGCGAATTCTTGGAAATTCACATTCTTGGTTCATTCTTGTTTGAGTACCTACTGTTTATAATCAAATCCTGGTGCTTGAGTATTTCCGTGAAAATATAATCATTCACTGATCACGATACGCTGTCCTCTAATGTAACTTCCTTGTAATTTGAAATTCGTTAACAACTTCCTTATGAAGGGGAGGCGTATTTTAAGCTCAAGTACTGACGCCTCCAGGATTGGCCCACGGTGCGTTATTCGACTTACAAGAACTCTCGTAAGCTAATACCGATAAACCTCATTAACATCCTATTGGGCATTGCGGACAGCTTTTTCAACCAGATATGGCTCACTCTACTAGTCCATGAGGTATCCGTCTCTACTGGGGGGTATAAGCCTCGCTGTGTTAGTGGCAAACCACGGCGCGGTGTTGCTATAGCTACTTATCATCCGGCAGCTCTTCTGGAGTACGTTAGAATTCGCGACACTCAACTGCAAGAAAACCAGTGCGCTAATTCCTTAATTTTCTTCTTGCGTTCGAAGAGTGTTTTGTAAGGAGTTAACTGTTTTTCTCATTTTCCACCCATAAAGGAGGGAGTGTTTGTTGTTGTTCTTGTTGTTAATGTTGTTGTTGTTGTTGTTGTTGTTGTTGAGGTTGTTGTTTTAGTTGTTGTTCTTGTTCTTGTTGTTGCTCTTTTGTTGTTGTTCCTGTTTTTGTTTTTGTTGTTTGTCGTGTTGTTTTGTTTTTGTATTTCATTTCTTGACTCGGCTAGGAACTCGGGGCCCCGGGGGGGTTTGCTCCCAGTGAGAAAGGATAGTTACTCAAGAGATGTACAAGTGCAGTTGCAAAGATCATGCCTTTTATTTCTATTTTCAAATAGCTGTATTTCTGTATTTATACGGTCATCACTCCGTTGTGGGTGAGTTCAGACACGGGGTTTAAGAGCTGGAGGGTCTCCAGGTACGAGTCCTGCTTTGGTCTCACATAAAAGCAGTATCAAGCTGATGTCACTATTTACATAAGTAAATAGTCCTTCTGTCTACACATGCTTTTAGCGTGGCATACTGCAGTTATTTATATTTTTTTTACTGGGTTTTGATGTAGCTGCCGTAACTTTCTTGCAGGTTTTTTGGGGGTAGCTGCTAGCCCACACGGCGTATATATTTCGCTACGCTCTTTTATTGCTGCTTCTACAGGTACTTGTATTGATGAGGGCATACAAATCTAGAGGCTTGGGGGTGGACTTGACCGAGGATGAGCTATAAAAATTTATCATTCTTACTTTTGCCTTTGCAGGCGCTAGCAATCCTACGAAGGCAGTTCACGAATGGAAAGATTAAAATCACACGCTAAAGTTGTCGATGTGTTTTGCGCCCAGCGTAACGATGCTGATTCGCTCAACATGGACGTAAACGTGAAAAAAATTTGCAAGATTCAAAGAATCGAGGCTGCTGCGCGTAATCATGGAATACAGGGTACTCCGAACCGCCGAAGAGAGGCTGCCCACCTAGACCGCCGAAGAGAGGCCGCGCAGACTCCCGAAAGCATGGTTTCTCATGAGCGCGGAAGAGAGGCTGCACGGAATCATGGACACGAGGTTACTCTGAATCGCGGCGATGAGCCGAACCAAGACAGTTGGAAGGACACCATTATTCGATATCACCAATTCGTGGATTACTGCTTTGCTGGCGATCGCAATGGCTCGCTCCCTGTTTCTCAACCTGTTTCTGTAATAGTTAAAGATAATCGCATAGTCGAGGACTCGAACCAAAGTTCTCCTTTCTCTAGCGCTCTCTCCCCCACGTCGTCATTTCTTGGCGTCGAAAAGGACGCAAGCGACAGTTCTCCCGAAGTCGATGCCGTCAAAGCGAAACGTCGGAGATCGGAAAGCCTCGGTGACCCAGGCGTAAAAACTAGAAGATCGCACCGTTCTCCAATTCCCGACGAGAAGAAAGACCACAAATACTGGGAGAGGAGAAAGCGAAACAACGAAGCGGCGAAACGGTCCCGCGAAGCTCGACGATACAAAGAGTTAGAGGTGACGAAACGGTGCAAGGATCTGCAGAGCGAAAACGAGGAATTGAGAAGTCGCTTGAGGCATTTGGAGGAGAGGAACATCGAGCTGGATACTGCCTTGAAGGTGTGCAAACGGCTTCTCGCTAGTAAGAACATCCTTGCGCTGTGAAAGACAAGTCCAGCCGTGTTCATCTGACGTACTGCTCTGTCGAGTCAGAGTGCTGATGATACTTAAACGGCGACGTCAATTATGCCTCATTTACTGATGGGGGTCGGTGCGCCCTAAATGAGGGAAAGGCGTTCATGCTAAGTCAGTTTGGAGCAGCGAGAGCAAGGAACTTGTAAAATGGAGTCGACAGCATGGATGCCTTGTGAACTGCTGTTACGCTGCTGTTTCGGATTTGTAATATTGCTTAATTTTTTTGTTAATATGTACATAAGGACAACACAGAAAAGCTATGTGCAACCAGCCATTTAGTAGACTACGTCGAGCTTAGAGATTATTTATATTTTCATGCAAACCTGAGGTTGCGTTCTTTGCGATAATGTGATCCTGAGATATGAATCCGGCTTTCCCTTTCGGCTCGACAAGCCACCATCCTCTTAACTAAATACGTCTCTTATGACGCGTGCCCACGTTCTTATAAATACCTCTTACTTATAAATACTGCTTCTCTTGTAAATACTTCATACTGCATTATTTTATCAGAGTTGAGCAGTGTTGGGCACGTTACTTTTAAAAAGTAATTAGTTACAGTTACTAGTTACTTCTTCTGAAAAGTAACGAAGTTACAAACGGCGTTACTCCTCAAGAAAAGTAACTAGTTAGATTACTCGTTACTGAAAAAAGTAACGCCGCTAGTAACGCCGTTACTTGTAACGCCGATACTTGTAACGCCGTTACTCCCATCACTGGAGTTGAGTGCTTGCCGAAATATGTACTCGACGCTGAAACAGGAAGTGTTTCCGCTTAGAAGTTGGGATGCGGTGAGGATGACTGCGTCACGACAGGTCTTGATAGTGCTGAAAATCCAAGGATGAAAGTGAGGCCCTGTCTGAACGTTGAGCTTCCTTGTAACGGAGTCACGCATGACAGGAATACAAAGAGGCTTCCAACAATATTTTGACTCTTCCAAAAGATCTTAGAAGGACAACCTTTGCGACAAGTATGGGAATTAAAAACACTTTTTTCAGGTGCTGAGTACATGTTTCAAACAGCATTTAAGTCTGATAAGTAGCGCAGTATGAAGTATTTATAACAGTAGCCAACACACCATTCGTAATCTAAGAAATGGCAGAACCACGGGAGGATAAAGTACCTGCTACGTGAGGAAAGTTTTTACCACTTGGCTTGCATTTACGTTTTATCCTCTTGCTTGTTCTATTAGTTATCAATTATCCTGATGAAGAAATAACAAATGTGGGTTCGAAATTGGAGCAAGTTTGTAACCGCGGCAATTCAAATGTAGAAGGAATCGATTGTTTATATCCTTGTTGGAAGATAATTTTGCCGATTGCGTTAATCATTCCATAAATCCAATTAGGACTTGAGCAAACTGCAAAATTGCACCTGCTTTTGTGCTGCTGTTTTTTTTTTCGATTTCCTTCTTGCAAGATCAATAAATCAATTATTAAATCAGTTCAATCAATTCATTAGATAGCACCACTTGTCTGACGTGGATTTTAATCAACTAATTAATTGAGCTGGATCATCTTAGTTTGAGTCGCGCGTACTTGGTAAATTAAGTCCACGGAAGACTATTCTATGTACATACATGTAAAAAAGAGCTGCATTCTTATGATATTGTCACAGCATCAAGGCCACTCTACTGACAGGGAAGCCAGACAAAGGCCAACGCAGCAACTCTTTCATAGATCGTATGCTGAGCCTTTAAAGAGCCACTGCAGTGCCTTTTGCAGACCAAGAAATAGTTTCTAGAGACAGTAACAGCTAGTCTCCGAGAATTCAGGAGAGCGTTCTATGTTGAATATCCAGGGACCATTTTAAAAATTGAAGCTAGTTCGTTGATGTTGGGCTATTCGTTTTTGTGATGTATTATATTTCCTTTCACCGTTTTGCTGTTGCTATTTTCGAAAATTTAGTCTAAAGGTGATAAACTGGGCATAGCCGTATATCTGTATCTACACATACATACATA
>QQSS02220809.1:0-10788 GCA_003687565.2 Craspedacusta sowerbii
TCGGCCGAAAGTGCAGTTGCAATTTCGGTTTCGGCTTCGGTTTCGGCCGAAAGGCACTTATGAACTTTCGGCGTGGTATCGTTTTCGGCCGAAAGTAAAAATTCACTTTCGGTCGGACTCTAATTCTACTGCTAGTCCTAATGTAAGGCCATATTTCTGTTTTGGATGTCCAATTATGATTCTATGGCGGGATCATGCGTGATGTGAAGTTTGCATCTTTCGATAACAAGAACAATGACGGAAAGGCTTGCTGGCTTGTACTTATATTGTTTTCAATCGCCATTTGCGTGCTTACCGTACGACTTTTCGGGCGCAGCCCTTCTTTAGAATGCGCTGTTTTGTCTAATTATTTACCTCTGCCGTCAGTAAATAGCATTGCGCTGGTGAAGCCAGAGAGAGCTGAGGTGGTTGAGAGAATGCTTAAACAAATGGCGCAGATTGGACAGATTTCTTCAAAAGTTAGTTGTTTTTTAATTACAAAAAGGCATATCGTCTATAAATGCGAAAGTAAGTCCCCCTAGCTTTCTTAGTCTCAGTTTCTAAACTACTGATTAGCTCGAACTTCAAGGTACTCTTCTTTTCGAAAGTGATGAATTTAACGCGGGGAATTCAAATGTTTGGAACCTTTATAATCGTTTTGGAATTATCTCTTGAAGATGCTGAACTTCCAAGACATAAAGCAATTTGTTGAGATCGTCGTTGATGTCGAGTGTAACTAGTGGCGCTGACGGACTGGCCAGTTATGTTTATAGAAAGCTGGAAATCTGGTATGACTTAGCCAATCTGAGGTCCGTGCCGTACTCTCGCTCATCGATAGCTTCAGTCGAGCCACCATCGATGTTTTAAAGCGTTGTGGGTGGCAGTCAGCGTATTTTCATATTCACCATTACGATGCCATTAGTTTATATGTAATGTTGCTTGTGGCTATATTCGCAAATGTGAGCAGGCATAGAAAATGTCGTAATCTTTGGCGCAGCCTACTTTTTGAATATTTGTATTACTGCCTTCCTTGGCACTTTAGGGCATGTCAAACCCAACTTTCAACGTAGTCGTCGTTGTATTCCTCCTCTCGTAGCATTTGCATCTTGAATAGATCGCTGTGATGCTTTCCTCAACTACTCTACAGCCCGTGTCATCTGGTTAGTATTGGGCTATATATTTCACTGACAGATAGGCATGCATTAGTGCGAAAGATCTGACCTCGCCTTAATTTATTTAGGAAAGCAGATTGGAAGATAGATCTGATCAGGATAAACCAAGTGACAATCATCCAAACATACTTACCGTCCAAATCTCTTCGCTGTCACTTGGCAGCAGACAACTACCGCTCGGGGCAAATCTGTATGCGGAAATAAACAAGTGACTGGCTAGAATGGCTCCTAAATTAACTACTCTTCAATGCTATACTGAACTGGTAAAAGCACGCAATGCACTCCATGGTTTAATCGTGAAAGTAGCAAGATACGCACGGCAGAGGCTTTTAAGTATTAGCATACAGTTCTCGCGCACAGCTTAATGTCGTGAAAGCGCATTATAATGATCGAAGAGTTAAGTCTATCACTGTTTTCTTAAAATATCTCCATCGCAGATCAATATCTTGACATTAAAACTATGCCGAACATGAACAACTGACATGCGCGCCGTAATCGGCGATCATCGAGCTCCATGAGCTGTTCGTTACAAAACCTTTGCAACTACCAACTTGAATAACAAACATCTCTTCGTACCACCCACGCGCTGTAACTGAAAAAGGTTTCAACGTCGCTGTAAAAGCACTGGCACAGGCCAAGTCCGTAATCCTCCACATGCAGCAAGGCAAAAACAAAAACCGCAATAATGCTACATAAGAAACAGCGCACACTTCCGCCTGCATGACGCTACGCGCCTAAAACTTCGTGTAACCTTCGAAAACCTTGGGATCGGCGTAAGCGGGCACCGCCGTTACTGTCGCCGCAACGGTTCCGCGCAGTTGGTTGCGGTAGCGCGTGTTTTGCTCGTACAGCGTGTCGTTCATCTGACGCAAGTCAAGCACTTGGCGTTGCAAATCAGTGATCTTACGGCGCAACATTTCGTTTTCTTCAGCAAGAACGTCACTCTCCTCGCGCCTGCGCTTACCATACATATTAGCCATATCGGGGGCGCCCGCAGCAGGAATCGCCTGCATGGTCTGAAGCTCTTCGACCTGCCTTTCCAATGCATACTCACGCTCGGTGAGGTGCCGAAATTTGCAATTCTTTCCTCGCGTGCAGACGTTGTTCAGAAAATCCTTGCAAACGTCATCGCCGCGCCCTCGCGCTTTGGCACCAAAACTAGCAGCGCCGCCTCCGAAGCCGCTTCTGTAGCTGTTGAATGAGCCGCTTCCCCCACCGCCAACGCTAACGCTGCCGCCACCGCTGCCGCCGACACCGAAAAGGGCTGCTACTTTTTCGGGATTGCCGCCGTGCTCAGGAAGCTGGCCCGTCGTGTTATATAAAGCCTCTTCGTCAGCAGTAATATGAAGAAACTTGCACTTAGTGCGATCGCACCCCTTGTTTTGATAATCTTTGCAAATGGGCAACTTTTTGTCTGGTTGCGGAAGGTCTTCCGGATGAAAGAACTTGCATCTATCGCCGCGATTACACACACCCCTTTCATAATCGCGACAAATGCCTCGCTCCATCTTTTCATCTCCCATGTTTTCGCTAGGCGCAGCAGCTGATGCCGCGATTGCGTTAGCCGTTTCGGACGCCGTCTGAGCTATTTTGCGTACGCACTAGCAGCTCGCTACGCTGCGCTGTGAATCAAGCGCTAGAACAGACGACAACATCAGTAGCAACATCAGAAGCTAATACAAAAATAAAAAAAATAAAAAAAAATCCAAGGCCAGTGCGTAGAAGGGTTAGGCAGGCAACTATTAGAGGCCACTAGGGCACCACAGACACAAGCAACTTATGTCAACCGAGTTCAACATAAGAAAGCCACATGTTCCTAATGAAATGCACAGCAGACCTGCAGATGTTTTCTAACCCTACTTGCACCTAACATATAAACTCCTGTGTACACGAAAAGGCTACAACAGAAATCGATAAAACCGCAGTAAATCAAGCACAAAAATCGAGCAAAGATTAAAATGCGAAGCAACATATTCAACATTAACAGTTATTAACTACAGAGGGCATAACCCGGACGCAACAGCTATCAAAGACACCCCAGCGCAACCTTGGAAAGGCACAAAAAATAAACTGCCGTAAGCTTGTGCAGACAACAGCCATAGTATGGCAAATGCATTGCCGGCCGATCGACTGTCTGTTTTCTATCACGTATTTTCAAACTTGCGACTGGCGTCTTGCATCTCCATAGCACGCGTCACGGTCTCCTGACATGCTGGCAACGGCGATGCCATACTTCCAGCAGCTAAACTCATATTACCGTGTATAGTGTCTCCTAAAATTCATCTTCCTCTTCAATCTAAATACGACTGCATAATATTAAGAAATGTGAAAGCATATCCACAAACCATAATAAGCATAGCTACAAGCGAACCGCCATGAGTTACGATCTCCGCGACAGATTACTACCCCGAACTGGCGCATGATGATTTGAGTGGAATTAAAACGGGCACGCAACTCAACAAGAACTCGTCAAGTCACGCCGCAGAAAAACAAATCAGCAACAAGCGAGTCACGGGCACGAGTTTCAGAAGTAAGCAAAATCCCCAAGAGCTCGCAAGCACCGACCTACCTTAAAATACTGAAAAGCTTCATCCCGAACATGCCAGCAGGGCGAAAAAGTAAAGCACGCGGACAATTTCACGACCAAATTCAAGCGTTCGAAAACATAACCATCCCAAAACAAAACGCAGGGATGAGAAATATCCTTTCTAACATCTTTACAAGGCGATATGCACGAACTAGCAACGTGCACGCTAGACTAACCCAAACCGCAGGGTCGCACGACTTACAATAAGCATGGGAGAGTTACAGCAACACAGAACGTAAAGCGGAACTCTTGGAGCAATGCACCGACCCGGCCCCAGCCCGAAGGATGGTAAATCGGCGGCTGACTTGACATTTTATAGTAGAATGCTTGCGAACAGCATTTCCAAAACTTTCATGGCGGCAAACACAAGCCGCTGCATTGGCCCCATGACGAGCACAATACGTTCACGACCTAAACCGTAGCAAACAACACGCCGAAAGACCTTCATCGGACGTTATTACCCTTCAGAAAGCTCGGACTGCAATATATATACCTTACAGAGCAAGAAAAAAAAAGGTTCTCCTAACGTTTATCGCGAGTCTAACAGCAGCAACCATGCTAGCCCATGAACGCACGACGTCATAAAATTTGCAAATATTTCTATAGCGATTTCGAACCATGACGGAGCGATATAGAATGACTGCAAACAGCACTAAGACGGTTCGCGGTAGAAGGCGACAACGAGATATCAATACATGTCGCGACGATCCCGTTCGTAATACGGTTCATGAACTTGCTCATGATATTCGCTCTGATACGAATCACGCTGTCCTACAGGACTACGATCACGATAAGCCCCGCCCGAATTGTAATAGTTACCAGGCACAGGGTACGGTTGCGGTTCGGGCGGGCGACGGTCAAACGTCTCATACGCATCCGGCTTGCGCTGCTGCGGAATTTCGCGAACCGCATAGGAGTCCGTCATTCGAGGCAGTTGAGGTAACGGAAGCCCCCTCAATAATGGATGACCTGGGTCGACGTAGTACCGTTCATAAATAACGTAACCGCTACTCAAGCCTAATTTTTCTGCATTTGGAGCCACACGAACCGGGACAGCTTCTCGACGCACACGGACATCCGGATCAGGACTCTCTCGAACGGGTAGCCGGTTGTCAGGATAACCGCCACTAATGCCCGGGCTAGCTCCAGATACAGCTGCGGATCCTGACGGGCGGACGGGATGCATTCCATGGCCAGGTGAACCAAAATGCTGCGGTGCTCCAGCATTATGGGTTGGGCCAGGCTCAGACCGCTGCCCCCCGGGCAGCAGTAGCGGGCGCTGATCACGACGAGGCGGAGGGCGGTTTTCGCGACTAACGGTCTGATTTTTCGACATCTGAACCTGGAGATCTTGACCTCGCAACTTAGTTTTGTCAAGACTACGCACCGCATTTTTTGCATCATCTTCCTTGACGAAGTGAACGAAAGCGTAATTTTTAATAATGTCCAACTCAGATATTTCTCCGTGAGGACCGAACAAATCGCGGAGTTCTTTTGCGGTACAATCTTCTGGCAAGTTACCGGCAAATACTTTGGTAGGCATGATCAAAGCAAAACTGACGCGACAACGAATATTTAAACGCCACGAGCGTACATAGACGACAATTGCGAGTACGAGGCGAGTAACTGGACGAGCAAGGATAATCTATGAGAGATAAAGTTACGAAATGGTCAACGCAGCCCACTTCTCAGGATGACACAAATGCGAGATCGGACCGATACGAAAAGCACGGAGATCACGCAAGAACTCACGATAGTAAATACGAAGCAAGACTAGACTAGCAATTTCTTTTCATTAATATGATTACCATAAAAACACATATGAAGACACCAACCACAGCTTGTCAATCTGAAATATAGGTAGGGGCGGCAGCCGCCCTATAACGAAGGCAATAACTAAAGCTTAAGACGTTTCAAACAAAATTTTATATGCTTCACACGCTTTTTTGCATTCGAATTTCTAGCATCTACATGTGTTGTTTCTAGCATGATGCCAGATGTGTTAAAACAACTAGTATGAACGGGCATCTCACTTCTGCATTTAATAAAAATTAAATGAAATATACTTGCTACAATGTTAAATCGCATGTAAACATTGTACACAGACTCAATCTACAAGCATCAGGTGAATAAGGTCAGAACCAAGCTTATCATTCCACTAAGAATGATTGAAGAAAAAAAAATTTTTCAACTACTATGACTCCGAAGCTAAGATGCCTAAATTAGCCACTTGTTAAATGCATTTGCCCTTATGTATAATATACAACAGAACTATTGATCTAAGAGTTTACTTTTTCAGCTGCATCAAGCAATAGATCTGAGATGCCTATGCAATTATGCTTAGCTAATTTGTCCATGAAGACAGATTGATTAAGTAAAAGCCCATACAAGTATGTTTATACAACGGCAAGTCCTAAAGCCTCTTATGACATTTGGACCAACTGTGATGATCAACACCAAGGCTTTCTACCTTCTATTATGACTCCTCTAAAAAAGCATTAACATCAACATGGGTAAATGGGTTAATTACTTCAGGATGACCCTGGGCAAGTTCGACTAATCATGTTGAAGATGGTTTCGGAGGCTTCACAGTTCATGTTTTGTAGGCATTTTGAAAATGTCTGAGTTCACTAAAGGCGTTTATTCTTACATTTAACCCTCAAACATTTACGCGACTACAGGATCTTGTGCAACTGCACTATGACATGGTAAACAAACAACATCACAGCTACATTAAATTAGCTGGCCTAATGATCAACATCAAGGCAGGCAGATGAACAAATAGATAGCTAACAGACAAGATAGAAATTCTAATAGACAGGAAAAACAAAGATAATTGGCATGATACTGTTGCAATTTGGTGCGCAAGTCCTATTTTTCTGAGTCTTACTATAGTCACTCCACCCATAATGTTACTGCATTGTAATCAAAGATTAATTCTTAAACTAACTACATTGCTTAGTGGAAGTAGCAGAACATAAGTGGTCTGGTTAAATAGCACAAATAAAGCAAGAACTCAAGCAGTCAATATCTGCAGGGTGCACAACAGCTTTTACCCAGTAACCAAATATTTATCAAGACTGACTGGAAATTTGGAGGCACTGGTATTTCACACTAGCAAGATTGATGATTCCATGTGCTACTTACTTTATTCTTCTACTTTATATTTTGACTATTACATATATTGATTGCTGCTGCATTTTGTGCCCAATAGACAGCCCAGAAAATACCTGAAACTTATGAACTTGTTTATAAACATGCTTCCACATAAAATGGCAGATAGTTTGTGGACTTTGATTATGGAAATACAATACTTCACCCAAACTTAGTTAATAGGACAACACCCAACATGTAATAGCATCAAAATGTACACAACACCAGAGCTTGATTTCAATGATCCAGGAAGTATCTAAAGCAGGCCCGCACATCCACAAGATTGTACGAATAGTCAAGCCTTGCATTTAACCAAAATCGAATATTCTAAAGAAGGCCTTTCACAGAAGGCTAAAAATTTTCTTAAGAATTAAACTGAAAGTGATGTCGAGAATTACGGACACAAGTTCGAAGCCGACAGGAACACTGCGGTCGTCCACACACGCACGACGTTTTCGGCCAGTTTGAGTTTTGAAGATAGCTTGCACGTAGCAAAAGAATTCTGAAAAAACTTGAGATACGATTGAAAATTTTGATTATATAATAGAGACGTATAATCTCCTTTTGTAAGAATTAAGGGCACAAACCAAATCAATTTTGAACGGCAAGTATTTATAAGAAATGAACAGATGTAAGAACACAAAAATTCAAACACCACAGAAAAAATGTAGCTAAGACTCGAAAGAAACATACGCAACAACATAAACGAGATGAGAGCATAAGAAAATGAGAACTTGTCATCGTACCTGCACAGTAGATAAAATTCAGGCTCCAACGCCAACCACTTGCATCCACACACGCTGGTCAAGAAAAAAAATTGCCGTGGTTACATGAGGTTAGAAGCTGGTGAATTCAAATTAATTTCGACTTCTGCTAGGCAAGCTGACCGTGGCACGTAGTGGAGCTCATGCCCCAGCAGGCGTCAGTTCGTGCGCATGCGTGTTTCGGAGTAACTATTGATAGTAACTTAGCTAGGGCAAACGTTTCAGCCAGACATCATCACTGCTTGTATGTCTATATACTATATCTCTAAGACTAAATCGAACAGGCAGCATGCGAACCCATCAAGTCTTTAACCAGTCGGATCGTACAAAGGTAACGGTTGGACGCACAGGGTGTTTATATGATGCCTGATTGAAATGTACCGGAAAGCGCACTTATTCCGCAACCTATTGGTAATACCTTTTTCAAGCAACTGTGTGTGACTGTAACTGCCTCATGCAACGTCCAGCATTTGAAAGAACTTTTTAATTAACTACAAGTTTTGAATGATCCTGACGACTTTGTGATAAGATTTCTAACTGGTCACCAAAGGAAAAACTGCTTGTATGCCGGCATCCCCGTGCATACATCAAAATTGATCAAGAAAGCTTTGGCGAGATAATCGGTAGCATTGGTCAATGAAAGCCAAATACAAAATCTCTGTACTTGTCAATATGTGGGAGTAATTTTTGGTATTAGGTCACATCCTCCTCTGAAGGGCGGGGGGTAATGTCTTAGTTGATGTTGATGTTGATTAAAACATCCACAATTTGAATTACTTTCACCAGACAATGTATGCAATCATGCAGCATGCAGCGTAGTCTTAACAGACTGCAAACCCAATTGTGCTTCACGAAAAAAACCTACGGCCTTTTCGAAGAACCATGCCGTTTATGTTTGCAAAATCTGAATTGGTTCAATAATTGTTGTCAATTATAGTCAATAATTGACGCGTTTCTGTAATTATCTGTTGCTTATTATTATTATGAGGTGGCGAATGAACTAACAAATGAAATGAAATAAATCGTGGAGCAAGTTGAAGCAAGATTGCTGCGTGCGATGAGGCATCTTTTATAATCGTGACCGACGAAAATATAAACAGTGACGTAAAACGATCTATTTAACTAACATATTTTTAGAATTAATCTAACATAATATTTTTATGAATTAGCCAAATAAAAAACCCTCAGTGTTTCCACTTGAAAAATGTAGATTGCAGTTACTGTGCTAAGACATTTGCTCAGGAAAAGTTTCAAGCAATTCTGGAATCATTCACCAGACTGTTCAAATGAATATTACATTAAAAATTTACTTCCCAAATGAATTCAGAGAGCTTCAATCCTACGTGCGATATGAGGAAAGGCAGTTGTACAAGCATATCCCTCGGTTTAAAAGTCGTCCACCCCAGAGCTTACAGCTACCAAAATGGAGCCACTCACGGCATGGCTAGCTGTGCAAATAACGTTCCAACTAGATATATCTAATAATTTCGGCATCCGATGAACAGGTCCGTATTAAAAAAAATAGTTTGGTGCGGTAAACGTGATAAGTGGCTGTCCTGATGTACTACTACCAGTAGCACTCGTTACCAGATTAAGTTCTTTCTTCGCAGACTTTCTTGATGACTTGATTTTCTGGTTTCTTTTTATTTTTCTTAGAGACTGCACAGGGGAAAAGCGTCCTAGTAGAGAACATTAGTTACAATATTCATAAACATGGCTTTCGAGTTACAACTATTTGGATTGGTGTGCAAGATTGGACTTCATTCGAGTAAGCGCGATAAGTTGAGCCGCAGCTCTCTGGCAATTCTTTTTCGCGGCAGTGCGGGCTTCGCTCTTCGTGAGAGCAGCTTTTAACAGTTCAAGGCCTTTAAACAAGGGTAAATATAGACAGGCGACTCTAAATCGACTCCACTCAGAGCTTGGCTATCAAAGATATACGGTCCGCAATCAAACGCCTTTGAGAAATCCGTCAGCTCGGCACCAGCTACGGTGGTCATTGGACAATGAGTCATATGAAGATGTGAGTTCAAAGGCATCTCGACTGAACATATTAATCATGCACCTGGCTAGTACGCCGCAACTGAAGGCCGATGCATATTTATCGCTCCTTCGGAATTCCAGCCAGAGACACCAAAAGTTATGCCGCAACTTGTGCATATAACTGTCCTCACATTCCTGAAACAATACGAAATTCATTGGATAGGCAGTTACTTTGCAGTTTACAATATCGAAGAAACAGAATTCGTATTTCCGACATGTGTAAGAGACAGGACTTAATCAACAGCTTGCAAGGAGCCAAGACACAACGGCATCAAATCTAACGCTATTCTTAGCTTCAAACATCAGATATCGACAAGTAATCAAGAGAACAAGATAACAAATAACTTGAAACAGGTGTTGTTGGATTTCGGCATATTCTCGGCATAAATTATGCTGGATATCGCCGCGGGAGTTTCTAAGGCCTTCAAAATGCTTGTTGACGTTTGGTACAGAAACTAACAGTATTATCGATCTAATAACTTTTTATTTTATGAAAATGTAGCTAGGGAAACCTTTCCCCTTGCTTTAAATAAGCATTTTGGTTCGAGGCAAGAAAATGCAGAGCTTAAGCAGTTTCTAGCATGTGGTCACAATAGCTGATGCAAGTAGGGAACAGAAATATAAAGAGAACTTTGCTGGACAACCCTACAGAAGCTCTACATTTCCTATAACATGCCTGCTTATTAAATTTTCAATGCAATCGTATGATGCAGTTTAAGGATAGCATAGCGGAGTTGACCTATCTACTGTAATGCCTCATCCAACTTGTAAGTTCGGAGGTATGACGACCTGCGCTTAAAACAAGTTGAAAGCACAAAATAAGGAGTCAGGCGGATGATACTTAATGCTAAATGGTCAGGTTCAGCTGCAACGGGAACTATTGAAATATGCGACGACTCCAAAGTTAAGCAAAAACTGGGCATGACAAAAAAAAAAAAAGATCGAAAATACAAAACAAGCCTCTCTATCCATCTACCTAACCATCTTTCTATCTATCTGCCTATCTATCTATCTACCTATCTATCTATCTACCTATCTATCTATCTATCTATCTACCTATCTATCTATCTATCTATCTATCTATCTATCTATC
>QQSS02220820.1:0-10788 GCA_003687565.2 Craspedacusta sowerbii
TATATATATATACATATATATATATAGGATTTAATAATAAAGGATTCGATATTTAACAGACTGAACAAGAAAAGAGAATCGCTAAATAACGTTTGTAAACTCAAGCTTGCTTACTATCGAAAGAATGACGACCTCCAGCAAATGCCACTTCGTGCTGAACGACTTGGCGGTGAAGCGCATCCGAAATTAGGTATGTGTTTGGAGGTATGCCTGCTATCTTGATGAGTAAGTACAGCTAGGTGCAGCCTTACCATATATGGACGAGCACTGAAACTGAGAAACTGCTTTGGTATTGTAAATCACCTTTTATGGCAGGGTTTGAGTATAACGTGCAGCAATCCCATTTATGGTTTAAGTCGTATGTACGTATTAATGGAAGGTTTAAGCAAAACGAATCCCCACTTTTACAACATGCGATGTGTACCAAGCCAGTTCAATATTCAGTAAGACACTTGTAGCCAAAACACTTGTGTTCTCGCTCGTGTTTACAGTATGCTAGGGCTGCAAAAAATACCTCACTGGCTTGGGTGCCTGCAAGTACTCAAGCGCAAATTGCAGCACGAGGCACTGATCCGTCGGCATTAGCCCGAATGTAACCAGATGACCTCGATATCTCGTTTCACCTCCTTTCCATGTTGCATAGAATCCCAGATCATCAGCGCATGCTCTATGCACCCTGGAAGTCCTTCTGTATTGACGCATCCCAGGTATTTGGCCTGAGTTACTAAATCCCTCATGCGCCGCGCTAGATCACTCATCAAGATATTTCCATCAACATGAAGTAGCCAGATGAGTCTGCCTTATGTTCCTCGAATCTTCTTCTTTCGGAATATACATACGTTCGGCAACGCGAGAACTGAAAGGCACAACTTTCTTCCTCCACACTACCTAAACAATGTCCCATAACACCTTCTGAATTTTCACAATACAACAGTGTATACGATAAGCCGTTCAGACCAACCGCACTCCTAGCTCGATGTTGTTGTGTCTGTTGTGTCTGTTGTCTGTTGCTTTATGTAAAGCTTACGGACTCTAAAACAAGGCTGCTACTACTGATGGAAAGCAAGCTTCTTATTTAAGTGCCATACTAGAGTTGGCATAAACTTATTTTAGAGGTGGACATGCAGTGCCAGCTACAAATTTGGAAACATACCTATTCAATTAAAAGTGTGTCTTAACTGTACCCGTTCCTGAATTCTTTATAGTGTTCACTTATTAGCTCAAATCTACATTTCGCAAATAACTGTTAAAATATTCATTTGCATAGTACAACTTAATTAATGCTAAACTTGTGCAATCTTAATATCTCATCCTGGAGTACTAGTTTCACATGATTGATGGCTAATTATTTAAAGTGATCACATTTTTTTTGTTATATTTACAACTCTTTTTGTGCATAAAAATACTATTGCATTTAAAAGTCATGTCTGCCATGCTGTAACATTTGTAAAGCTGCAAAAGTATTTGAGCCATGATGTATCTCAACTCAGTAAAGCTACAGATTGCCTGACTTTGTAGAGCAAGAAATTGTTTGAAGCCTGTTTTTGTCCTCAAGGTAATCCCTGACTCTATCTGATACTTCCAAAAGTTTCTGTACCAGGCACAACGCTTTAAATTCTATGTTCCTCAAAATTTAAAGAAATATACATTTAACATACCTGAAGAATCAAGTCTTGGGATAAATCAAAAACATAATATTTAACTCCTCCAAGGTACCAAAGCTTATAACATGATATAATTACCTTCTGTAGTTTGTTTTATTTTATTGTGCATCAAATATGGTATCCACTATTCTAACTCATGCTTTGACCTGAAACACGTACATGTAAGGTAGCCTAACTAGAAGTACCTACTGGTAAACAAACTGAATGTAGGAACACAGCTACCGACTAACCCCACTGAATACAATAGCACAGCTACAGACTAAACACCTAGCACAGTAGTGTAATGCATTTATTATGTGCAGGTGACTTATTTGTGGATGCTGAGGAGATTCATGGATGCAGAGCCCCTTCCTTGAAGATGTCAGTGTGCAGTCATTACTGTTTCAACAGATGGCAAAATGGTTGAATGGCAAATCTTGGCGAGGCCTAATATATAATAGGAAGAATTAAGCAAATCTTTGAAGGTATGGCTGCCAACTTGATAACTAGAAGAAAGGTGCAGTATTAAAATGTATGGAAGAACTGATGTGTCAATAACTTGTATATAGGCACAGCAAAGCAATGCCATGCAAAGTATGACCACAATCTGATGGTAACTCATACATACTCATGGTGCAGGAGGACAAGAACTGTAACCCATCATGGTATTGTTCCAGTTATAGCTCGATACAACAACTCCTTACAGCTTTCTTTTAATGGTGACTAGTACTTAAAGCTATAAATGTTGTAACTTACCACAGATACTAGTGTAGGACATGTAGCAAGCAATAAGATTATCCACCAAGACACCGCTCATCAAAATGCATGTGTTCTTACTCATGTTTACACCAATTAAAAAATGACTGCACACCGTAAGTCTTTTTGCTTAGTATCCAACTTTTTTCAAATTCAGTTATCTTCACAATATCTTTGTAGTAGTGCTTTCATTTACAAGAGCAGTAAGTTGGTAGATGAAATTGGGACACAAAAATTACGTGTTTTTACAGTAGCCAATATAAACTTTAACCACGCAGCAAGTCTGCGAGTGGGCCTTCACAGTTACTTACAACTTTCTCTCAATTCAGTAAAGAATAATAAATTTAATCTAACAGATATGGAGCAGTTCCAAGGCAAATGACTAACGATCCAAGGCAAATAAAAAGCGACACATACCACGCGAGGAATCGATCGGATTCGTAGATATTTGATATCTGGCAACAATCAAGGGTCAGATGTTGTAGTCTAACACCCAAAAACCAAGATGTAGCCTGTAATAGCATCCCTGCAGCTGAGCATTTGTAAATTTTTTTAAGTAGCACGTGCCCCTTCTCTTAGGGTCTCCAAGTACACATAAGACATAAAAAGCCGATACCAAACGTGCCTTTATTTGTTCTTGACCAAGATAACTGTTTGTTTTCATCTATGGAAAGACGTTACCATGCGTTACGAAGGCCGACACGTCATGCCGAATCAATCCAAGTGGGTAACACGAGATAGCGGCCGCTATCGCCGTCCCTCTCCGAACTCTATAGAGATCTCTTAGGGGTCTTAACTATTGGTGACTTCTGTTATGTTAGTGTGTATTAATTTTTATGAACAGCGCTCGTATTGGCGGGAAAGTGTTATTCGCTTTGGGTGCGAATCATATATTTAAAATAGGCGCTCTGAAGACTGCATTTTAGCAAAGTATAGATTGACTTGATTAGGGAGCAGGCTGCCAAAACTGTGACGATCTCGTGCAACTGTTCACTTGAGAGCTAATGTCCTCGTGAGACGGTGCCATCAAGGTTTTTCCTGGGGTTTCGAGTTCTTAATGGGACTCCATTGCAGTTGCTTGGCCAGTTATGACTCCGACCACAGGTCTCTGACGAGTCCCTTGGCCTGGACAAAATGTACATAAGGCTGGCCATTTGATTGAATACAGATTGTCCATATTGAAATCTAAATTTAACTATAGTTCGAGTTTGAAAATACTATCAGATAACCGCTAGCTGCTATCTTAAGTTGTACATATCTCACAATACCTTGTATTTGCAAAACAAATGAATCATTATGGCAGGTTTTCCATGCTACACATCACAAGTTTGCTTAGATCTCTAATAAGAATTTAGATAATTTATTATAGACGAAGTGAAAACTTGCGAAAATAGTACAAATACACTGAAGAAGTCACGCACGACGGGTGTGGGCTCTACCAAATGATGTATAGTGCACTCTGGAAAATAGGTTTCCAACAATCGAGCACAAACTCTTTCACTATCTATTTGAATTGCCAACAGCCATATGTTTTCACGCCAATGCTTGAATGTTCATCATATTTCTCATAAAGCCGGATATGTTCAAAGTGCTGCGTTGGAATACGCCGTATGATGACCTGTCGATGTCCTAATGGAAGCTTTTCCCTCCTTCGCTGTCTTTGTCATATCATTCGTCGCAGATCGACGTTATACCTAGCATGTTTTCTTATGCATACGCCTCTCTATCTTCAATTTAGAAGAGAGCAACCAAAGATATGATTTAAAATTTTGCTTCAAAAAGAGTTACGCAACAAATCTTTCAGCAATTAATTTTGTGACTTCGTAAGCGATATTCTTGATCGTTGCGAGTTTGGCTACGATTTGTCTTCGGACTTTCGAGAAAAGTTAGACATCTAAGTCTTAACGTATTTTTAGAAAAACGTAAAATTTATAGTGCTCGTGGAACATGTCTCAACTGGTTTAAATCGTATCATAAGAGATGCAAAGAATATGTCACAATTGACACCATTAATTCCAAATCAGTAACGTGGTGTTCTGCAGCGATCTTTATTGGGACCCTTACTGTTCTTATTATAAGTGACTTTCATGTATCTCCATCTGCGCTGTGCAACATTTTGCTGACGATGACACTATTTTGTACCGGAGTGGGTTTCTAAAACTAATGCAACTGCGATCGTGCGATTTCTAAAATTTGCTATTTGCTCTGTGGGAATAGGTTGTCCTATGACATGTTCTCCTTCAATTAAACTAAATAAAAAGGTAAGACTGAAGAAATTTTGTTAAACCTCGGATCAGATTCAAACATCAGATTCACTTTGAAAGTTTATTTATGGTGAATAAAGTAAGGTATCTCGGATAGAGCTTCCTCTTCCTTTCATGAAAAGCTCAGCTCGCTGAACTGACGAAGACATTGGGAAATCCAAACGGCTTACTTAGACACTTCGTGGGTGGAAATACAATTGAATTCCTTAAATTACATCCTATTTCCTGACGAAGTAGTGATTACAGAATCTGGAAATCATGCTGATAACCTTTTCAGAATATAAAGACCTGACCTCTTTACACAACTTGGAATACTGAAATTAAGAATCGTTATTGCGACCAACGTGTCCTTGCTCATGCGTGACTGGTTCAGTCAAAAACTTTCTAGAGTCTTTGATAACATACTTAACATGAGCCCCTCCCCCCTCAAAAATATTCATTCACACGAGCCAGTATTCTACCTAAATTAAAATTACAACTCAGACGTTTTTCATTTCGTTTTATCATATCCATGATCTATATTGATGAAAACATGTGCACAATATATCACCTCGTTGAATGCAGTCTTCATGCTGGGCCCAAAGTGCTGGCGATTGTTCTACTCATAGACATATACTCAAGGTGCTTCATTTTACGTGTATATCTTCGACTTCTTATAAATGGCGTCTCACTTCGTTGTTTGAGAATGCCGTCCCTATAACCTTCTCTCGTATGCAACTTAGTTTTGGTCTCGGTGTGAACCCACTGATCAAGTTAGAAATGACATACGCATGTGGTCCTAGGGTTTACCTCGCTCTATAAACCGTTAAGAATCTACTTCTTCTTCGAGACACCAGCTTTATTGGTATATGGTAGCTGATATATGCTCGCCATAATATGTGCGTCTCATCCCTTTTTGTAAATATTGCCCGCGTTGCTTGATTAAAAATAGAGGTCATGATAAGGTGGCGACGGGGATCTGACTTGCTCCAACTGATCGAGAGAATAATTTTGATGTTGTTGATGTTGTTGTTGTTGTTGTTGTTGTTGTTGTTGTTGTTGTTGTTGCTGTTGTTGTTTCTATTATTGTTCTAGCGACTCGGCTTTCTTTAGGTAGTCTAGTGCACATAAAAGCCACGTCAACAATGGTCTAAGGGGCGTAAGACTCCAGAGTTCTTTTTTAAATTTTCCCAAGCAAAATGTATATTCTTTCCCAAAGGGGAAGTTGGCTCCTAGCAAGGCTTTCATTCTGCTCATAGTAAAAAGCCTTAGGATCGGGTCATTTGTTTCATATTACTGAGTTTTTATTACAATGATTCAAAGGCTCGCGTTCTATATCGTCCTCAGTACCGGCAAGTGAACAAATCCGTCCTGATTGCGTCAATCTCGCTTTGTCTGTTTTTGTATTTTATCGGATAAGTAAGAAATGCAATTCATGCGCGTGATTTTCATCTACTTCTTTTACTTAATTAGTACTAAAAGTACCGTTTGAAACTTCTCGCATAAAGTCTTGAGGGGGGGGGGGAGCTTCTCATGTCCAATTAGCTTTGCTGGTGATGAGTCCCCCTTCACACGTAGAAGATTGTCATTTCATTTGATCATGTTTTGTTGTTATCTACATGAGAAAATAAATCCTTCCTTAATCTTTCATCTTGAACATTTAATCTTTTCCTGACAGATTTCCGTGGATATGACCAATGGACCATCATCAGATTTGTTCAGACTTTTTCCCCAACACCCGCTCACCAATCCCACTGGCCTTGTTGAGCTGCTTCTCGCGTGTCTGTTCCTCTTCTATTAACCTTTACTTCATTCTTTCTAAGTTTTTTTTGCTCACCGTTGAACCTTTCGGACTTATATATATATGTGTACAAGGCATACCCATGCATCCATATATTATTGCTTGTTATTGCTTGATTATAGCGGAGATGCACTATTAGTTTGTTTTACTGCCATCGAGGTTTGCTGACCATATTTTCTACCATACCCGCCTTTAAATCAAACAAAGTCAGCGTCGGAAGTATACTTGGGATACACGCTAAAGAATATACCGATTCTAAGCCTGCTAGGAATGAAATGAATGATTGAAATGAAGCTTTCCTACGCCAAACCAGCTGAAAATCATTCTTCTTTGAGAATAAAAATTGCAGCAAACCCAGAAACGGCTTCGGCTTTCCTGTATAAAAGACCCCTTCTTCTAATAAAGGCCTAGAAGAAATTGAAACAGATAAGTACAAGATTATTCATCTACCAAAGTTTTGCAGGCATCCTCCATCTTGTCAAAGAAAAATGGCTGAAGACATCAGTAACGTAAGAGCATCACCCAAGTTGAACGTGCTTGCAGGAAGGACACCAAAATTCTTATAAAGTACCAGTCGTACATATAGAAAGAGTGCCTATAGGAAGTCTGCACCATCCGCGAAGAAGCTATAGTTCGCGGAGATGTCACTGCAGAACAGCATACATAAATATATGCAAATATGAAAGAGGCCTTCCGTGCCAGTTCTGCCCAAACAAAGAAGCTTGCAACTACGGAACCGATGGCGATTTTTTTGGCGAGTTATGCTGAGGTATGCGAAATCGCTGGATTGTACTTACTGGGCCATGCCATCTGGAGCCTTCTTTTCCTAAGAGTGACTTTGGTCGCCAAGGACTTATGGACGGGGCTAAATAACCTCATTTTGGCCTGTCGTTTTAAACAGGTCCAAAAAAAGAAAGTCAACCTGGATTGCTTAAACACTCTTTTTTCTGGTTAGCACTCTGTTTTCCTTTGTTCTCTGTTTTCTGTTTAAACCCTTTTTTTAAACTCAAAAATTTAACAGAGCTATACTCTTAAGCAACAGCAGCACCTTTTTTACTTATTTAGAATGCAATAATTCGAATTCCCAAAGTTGAAGTTTACACTTATGCTAAATAATCCTGTCCTGAAAATCGTAAATGGACAAAAATAATGAATGATTCCTAATTTGACCAGCAACTAGTTTATTCAAATCCCACCATCTCGACTTCTCCACTCGAGTCCTTTTTACTGCTTTTAATCTAGATCAATCTGAGTCCAATCCAGTCGTGGCTTTCAAGTTGTCAAAAGTCGTGCCATGGACCCTAGCTCAGCTCGGCTGCAGTCTGTGCTTAATATTCTTCCAACTTTAACTATTACTTACAAGCAGAGAATTATTTAGGATAATGTCATTAGAATGCAGTAAATTGCGTGACCCACTAGCATACTTAGCCATGCTCTAGTCAACATCACTCTGCGGGAATATTGAACACGGAGGGAAGTAGGAGAACCCAAATTTCTCAAGAAAAGAAAAATCTTATTTATCGGGCGCTGTATGGGATATTGAAGAATTTGAGAATGGTCTAGACTAGTGTTATATGGCAAGACGAGGCGATATGTTTAAAGTGTGTAGATGATGACGACTAAGGACTAACACTTTAACTCAAGGCTTCTTAACTCATCAAAAACAAAGGTCGCCTTTGCCATTTATTCGTGACAAAACCTGATTGGGTTTCACCCAGTCAAATAACGTTAAAAGACGGGCTTAATGATCTCAATGAGTTTGTAAAGAGGCAAAGTGCAGTGTTTCGCCAGTGGACCGAGTGACAAAATGTTTTTTTTTCTTGCGTGCTTTAAAGTAGTGGAGGAATGGAATTCGTTCTTGAAGGTTTTAGTTCACTTTTCTGCAGCCTACTGGCTCAACATACGTCCGATGAAGCGATTGTGCGATTGTTAGACTGGTAGACTGCACAATTATTACCTGTCATCCTGTCTGTCTGTCTGTCTGTCTGTCCGTCTGTTTGTTTGTCTGTCTGTCTGTCTGTCTATGTGTCTGTCTGTCTGTCTGTCTTTCTTTTCTTCCGTCTATCTATCTTTCCGTCTGTCTGCCTGGCTGTCAGGCAGTCAATAAGCTTTCAATACGTCTTTTAAATTTGGCATTCTTTCTCATACTTTATCCCTTGTTTTCTTGCATTTCATACTTTTATAATGACCACGTCAAGTTTCTTTCAGATTTAAAACTTATCTATGTGTTTATAAACAGTGCTTCTAAACTGGCATACCCAGTGGAATTTCCACGCAGCCAAAGCACACAAATGCTTGAAGCCTTGACTAATACCTTCACAAGAGACGTTTTCTTCTCGTGCAGCGTAAGGCAACATCTAGGTTTTGGCAGCGCTACGATGGACCCTAAGCGTAAACGATTTTTGCTGAACCAAGTTATCAATGATAGAGTTTTTATCGCTGGGAAGCCCGGACCTTGACCTCAGCTCGGAAACCTATGGGATGGGCTTTCGTAAGATGCGGTCGACATCTGGATGTGCGTGGTTTGCTCAAAGATGCTAGGAGACTTGGCCATGCGGCCACACTGAGCTATGTACGCCATACCCTGCATGGTATCTGATTTGAATTCAGTACTTAGCGGTGGGCTGTGCAGGATTCCAAGGAGGGTGGGATTAGGGGAAGACCGCGGGCAAGAACCTCAGCACGGGGTCGTAAGTGAGGTTGTGCCTCCCCTTCCGACAATTTGCTCCAACCTTGAGGTTGTAAGTTGAATTGACAAGTCGAAAACAATAGCATAAGCATGGAATAGCTCCGTTATTCTATGACCACATGTACTACCAGAACTTCTTGCTTAAATTTGTTGGCTGCATCTTAAGGCACTGGTCGCAAGTAAAGAAGACAAAAATTCGCATAAAAGTTGTAGTCGCAAGTCGAATCGATCCTTGATAGAGACAGTCTTAAGTAGAGATACTACTGTATATGCAAATTCAAAAAATCTTCAATGCGTTCTTGACACACGGTAAATTTTGAGGAATTATAAAGCATCATATAAGTTAAATTTTGCGATGAGCAAATAATGTTTTGTTTAAGTCGGGCAAACCAGCCGTACAAGACTTCAAAGTCCCTAAACCACCGTTCTCAATGTCACAAATTCCTAATATTTCGATTGTAATTGTTACCACTCAGTACTTAACTGCTAGAAGAACTATAAATGATCTTAATTATTGTTGTCTTCTAATCCTGGCTCCTTTATATTCGCGAGAGTGGCTTCTTTCACGCCTGGTATATATACCGCTCTTGGCTTTCTGTCTGCTATACCAGCCTTCCCAGCCTTGTAGGGCATCATTCCCGTCTCTGAGTTATAGATCTGCCATGCTGTGGATGGTCCACCTATAACATTATTGCTGCTCTGCTAGCCATATGTACATCAATAATTTACTTAAAAGCTCAGATTCTTTGCAGTTGTGCTATCGATTCTTGTTCTGGTCGACTGTGGTTTAGTTCGAGGGCCTGGAAGTTAGCGTTTCGGCACATTGTGCAAGTTGTCAAGCGCGGAACTTGCTAACAGACGCGCGTTTGGTCTAGTAAATCGGGATGAGCCACGAAATTTGATATTCGAAGAAAGTTAATCCGTACAAAGGCAGGGGTCCGTTTCGGCTGACGGCAGGAGGTGAATGTAAGCGACGGTGCAGATCCTACAGTGAGCATGTTTATGGTGGATGTCTTGGACGAAACTGTGTTAATGAACAGACTTTAGCTGTGGTTTTCTATTCATCTTAAAGAGGTGTAGAGTTTTTCAAAGTTGTTTCTGTGAACCTGTAATCACCATTTTACTTACTTGCAAACGAGCTTAAGTTTAAGATCATCTGAGCACATTGCATATCTTCTAACTACTATAATGCTAAAATGCAGCCTAGTACAATACAGCATAGTAAAGTATAGTCATTATACTATTAAACAGCAGTACTGCATAGTACTCGCATGGCATAGTATATTATAGTATAATATATTATAGTGTAGTATAGCATAGTGTGGTAGAGTATAGTATAGTATAGCATAGTAAATTATGGTATAGTATAGTATAGCATAGTGTAGTATAGTATAGTTTAGTATAGTGTAGTATAGTAAAGTATAGTATGTTATAGTATAGTATAGTATAGTATAGCATAGTATACTATAGTATAGTATAGTATTGTATGGGATAGTATTGTGAAGTATAGTATAGTATAGTATAGTATAGTATAGTATAGATTAGTATAGATTGATTGATTGATTGATTGATTGATTGCATAGCATAGTATAGTATAGTATAGTATAGTATAGTATAGTATAGTATAGTATAGTATAGTATAGTATAGTATAGTAT
>QQSS02220831.1:0-22650 GCA_003687565.2 Craspedacusta sowerbii
TACATACATACATACATACATACATACATACATACATACATACATGCATACATACATACATACATACATACATGCATGCCTGCATACATGCATGCATGCATACATACATACATGCTGCATACATACATACATCCATTCATACATACATGCAATGCATGTATTTGCGTCTGATGTAGATGTAGAAGGTGGGCATGGATGCACTTTGTTCTGTTTTGCGGGGCGAAGAAGTTGGCGTTTCCCTCAGAGAGTGGCTTGTAGCTGTACATTATCTTCAATCCCACGACAGGAATTTCTATTTTAAGCTCAGCAGATTCTTAATAACACCAAGCTACTTAGCTCGCACCACCGTTGGAGTTCAAACCACAGGACGAAATGTGCTTGTCAAAAAGCGAACTCGCTTGGAGGATTAGTTAAAGGACCACTGAGAAAGTGACTTAGCACTAATGCCTTAGCACGATTCCTTCTGGGAGGCCTACTTGAATGCTTGCGAACTTGAAACAGCTTAGTTCTAGTTGATAATACGGAATTCCGTTAATCTCGTCTCTGAAATCTTGTTTAATTTTTTTATAGGGTATTTTATGGACCAAGGTCAAGCTGGTATTAATGGGATTTCCGCTTATGTGCATTTTGCAGTTTTGAAAACATTCTAAACATTATAGATACTTATGAAAATTATTATATAATAAGTAACCCATACTATATGTTAGTTCACATGACGATAATATGTCTAGTGAACTAAAAAGAAGCTTTTGTATCAGCATATATACAGAAATAACATCCAAGTTTTTGTTTTATTCGCTTCGGAAACGGCGAAGCTTTTGGCATCCGAGTGTGGTCGAGTCCTTATTTTTGACTGTGTTGTCTCCCTACTCTGATCTCGCATAAAACGCAAGCTCGAGTTGTTTTTCACCTACGTAAGTTGCCTAGGCTAAACATGTTCGCTTAACGTTTTGTAGGTAATCTCTTGGCGAAGAAATTATGATTCCAGACGATAAGCCAAGCTGTAAATCTGCGTCGAATACTTCGAATGTTTCTGAAGCTCTGCGATCTATCCGAGATAAGTTCGAATCCGGTTTCGAACAGACGTTCGCAAGGAAACGAGAAATTTCGGGCTTTGAGGAGAACCCGAGAATAAACCGAGAGACGTCTTCATCTAGAGATAAAGAGCAAGGGAACATGAAACAATTTATTATCCGCGGCACTATGAAAAAATCGGACCCGCAGAAGACGTACGATTACCTGGACGATGATGCATTTGAGACCAGCCATTCTCAATTGTCTCAGTTGAATTCAAATTTACCTTACGTTAACAGAAATCCAAGTGAATATACAGAAAACTCTCGCCTGGAAGAGATGCTCTCCGCTGCAACGCATGCCCGAAATAAAAGCAAAGAAACGATTGAAATTTTCGAGAACTTTTTAGTGTATCATAAGAGGCGAACTATTGAGCAAGTCGGGGAAAACCTTAGCGCAAAGCTGATGGTCCTTAAGAAGAACGTGGTAAGTGCATTACTTATTAAGCTACTTGCGAAAAGTTCCAATATAAGTATGGCTATTTAATAAGCAGTCACTTTGCTACAATTAGTAGAGGAGTATAACATCTTTCTACCAGAACGCAGTGTGATTAATAACGCACACAAGTATAAGGACTCGCACGTAAGTTGGCCATGACAGACTTATGCGAGTTGCATTGTCGTCGTTTTACGCAGGGGTGGTCGGTGGCTGTTCGTGCGCTCGTACTTAACACCTTGGTTTACATGCTACGCCGAGAAATCTCTTTTCTGAAAATGTTCGTCAATTTTCTCAATAATCGCAATTCCATCTTGTTTGTGTACGTGCGTCACATTTTAGGCTGGTGCCGTCTTGCAAAACTTGCAGCTGATAGATCAACTGTTGGAAGCCGAGAAATCCATGCGACAAGTTCGATCGATCTACGAAACCATTCACGACGCTTATAGTCGGCCTCGCACGTTCTCGTGTAGCGACGACTTCTCATTGGAGTCGTTAGCTGGCTCGGAATATTTACAAGGACGCAGCAAATGCGAGAGTTTGTACGAGCCGAGGATGCCCGACTTCGACGACGTAGTTCTGAAAAGGTACGTCGTATCGAGGAAGAGGTCAATTCGAAAGCGATTCGTATCGAGAAGCCTTCGCGATTATGTCATTGAAGAGAGTTTGACGAGAGATGAAGGCTTGTGTCAACTGGCGGTTGAAGACTGTTGCCCCGAAGAGGAACCACCATCCGATGATGTGACAACGCATCTTAGCGGTAGTGGAGACGAGTGCTCGGACAAAGAGGAAACAAAGCGCTGCAAAATGGATGCCAACAGCAATCTTTCTTCGAACCCGAGCACCTCTATCCCCACGACGAGTCAAAGCTTGAGCAGAGACGATGACGGCTATGTCAGCGGGACGAATATGGACCAATCGATGAGCCAGGAACAGCCGTCTGAACTTTGGACTCGCAGCGCTGAATCCCCAGAAAATCGCACGTTTGCCGATGGCGAAAGTGGCGAAACGGCGATGCGTTTCGTCGCCACGTGTTCCAGCAGAATGGTGTTGAGAAGCGAGGGAAACAAAATCATCGGGATTTTCGCTGACGTGGAAGACGACGATGAAGATGCGCAGATGCAGAGCAGTTATCTCGATCAAGAAAGCACGACTTCACACGCGAAACTGCACGAGAGCGACTCATTCCCAACAAGAGAGGAAAAATCAGGAATCTGTTTTAAACACTTAAATCAACCAGCACATAGCCAGAGCATGGATACTGCACAGATCAAATCAGAAGATGCTTCGACTTCGTTGGAACCGTCCGATTCTTGCTTTCATCACTCTAGTATACTCAGGAAGGATATGCTAGGGGAAAACCCCTCGAGTGCAGATACTGAAAAGTCTCGTACCTCAAGCCGAACGACGAATCGAATCGAGATTGGCATGCAGAGTCTGCCGAGAAAGTTCGTGTTCGGTTCTCGGCACGCCAGTTCCGAGTTTGTTACGTTGTCGACGATGAAACAAAATCGCCAAAGTTCAGAAAGCTTTTCTGATCGCCACAGCAAGGACACGGTTGGTGATGACAAGAAGCCGATAGCGACCATCGTAGCAAGCAAATGTAAAAGTTTGGGAATAGCAGGTCTGGGAGAACGAAACTCGCAAATCCAAAAGAAAGTGGCCGAATTTCTCCAGGCAGCGGGCGGGGATGGTAGGAAGCCCAGCCCAAGGAGGCGTTGATCATATGCAACCGAATTCGGTAGCATCCATTCGCAAGCGAATACTTACCTTGGCTTCTCATGTCGATGGATTGAAACCCATTAACATCTGGCTTGTACGAGCTCATTGCAATACCATTTTTTGGTGTAATTTTTGCTTTTGTTTACCAGCCTTACATTTTAAGACTTATATACGACGTTTATATGACCAGACGAACGCGTGTTTCATATAAATTAGGGCTTCCACAACTCTTAAAGAGTGACTTTTTGGGGGTAGGGTGGAGGTGAGTTAAGTCTTCGAAGACTATGCGTTTTTGTTTCCAATGCACGTAGAATATATTTGTAAACGTCTTTTGTTTTTCCTTTTCGGTCTCCTTATTAATGGACGTACCGTAGACGTGATGGAAAGTATAATTCAATAGATCAAAAATGGAACATTGCTTTCTAAACAGAAAAAAACAAACTTGTTTTCACCATTAAATAGTTTGTCGGATATTTCTAACGGGTCCATGAGTCGTTTAGAGACGCACCTCAGTTGATACACCGACGTTTCGAAAGCAGTGTCGCGCTTTGTTTATGTCCTACGTAGAAGATTCGCGCATCAATAAATCAGCTATGGGGTTTCATCCCATGGTTACCGAATGTTATCGGATGGGGTCGTTTGCTTTTTGCTTGGCATATTGTAATGCTACCGTATACTCCTCAACTCGCGATTGATCATGCGACATGCCGCGAAGGTCAATATGGCTGCCGCACACCAGGATACTTTTTTCAAGATACTAATTGCCTTACACAGATCTCTATTTAAGACTTAATTAGAGATCAGTGTTGCCTTCGAATAATTTTTACTTTTATTTTATAGTAAATTTTAACTCGCTTTAAGATTGCTCGAGCTTGTTCGGGAAAAGGTTTGGTTTAGAGTTAGGTTTAGGGTTGGTCTTACAGTAAGACTTGACTAAGACTAGTAAGAAAAAAATAAGAAACATAACATAAATAACACGCCAGCGAAAGCGCAAATGCAGACAGGTCAATGCAGACAATGTCGCCAATCGCAATCGTAGATTTATGCCCTCTTGGGGTTACTCCGTCATAATATCATGTTTACGCATTTGTAACTAGATCAACTACATTTCCTGGTACCGACTTCAAGAGCCATCTGATATTTTCTGACGATTAGATTTATCCTACGTTTCCGTCTCCGGCAACAGATTTAAAACAACGTTTTCAGTTTCAGAAGAGCAAGCCAGAATTTTATTGGCGGGATTTTCAGTGAAGATTTCGTTGCTTTACGACATCATGCATTTCATATCCTAGCAATGTTACGAACTTAACGTCAACTGAGCCGAAGAAGTCAGTGGCCTAGCTGTTAGTGGTGGCCCTGGGGTTGGTGTCACCCGGTGCGGTGAAGTCTTGGCTTCATCCCTCTAGACTTTCACTAATCTCCATAGACCTTTCACACATTTTCCTGTACTATTGAATGTCAGGTCATTATGATGTCAGCCGGTGCGGGTCGCATCCCCCCCCCCCCGCACCACGTAGTGACGCCACTGCTAAATGTGGAGTCAAAAGAAACCGCGCTACCATATTTAGTTGGTTGACTTTCATGCTGCTAAGCATGAATTCCAACAAATACACAATTTTCTCGCACGGTTACTGGTCCCTCGTGGACTAACATATCATGCCAAAGTAAACGGACTAAATATGGTAGCGCAGCTGCTGACTATACCGTAAAGTACTTATATTTAGGTTTGTAAATCATCATCGATCTAGAAAGGACGGACTTTAGAATGATTATGTGGAAGGCTTCTTCATTCCAGTTCTGTAAAGAAGGATTTCTATTCCCACAAAGAAACAAGCCTTGAAAAGGCTCAGATGCAGCATTTAAGTCAGCCAGTTATTCAAGAGGAAAAACGGCTGCAAATATTGCAATGAGATCCTGTACTAAGACTTTCTATGATCGTGATTGGCACATTATAATTACGTAGGGTTTAATTATTGTCACGCTTCGGTCCTTTCGTGGACCATCTTCAGACTAAATGAACAAGAATACCAAAAAAAAAAAAAACAAAAAAAAAACACAACAACAACAAAAACAAAACCAAGCACAGCACACATCGCCAGAGTCACATCTTCGAAGTCGAGCTGAAACAAGCTTCAACTTAATCGAGTCTGACTGCACGTTCAGTGAGTTGGCGAATTTATTGTGTGCGATGATCAAGCTCTCATTCAATAGACACTCCTTTTTGGAGCGACACTTGCGCAGAGTTGTGAAGCTGGCTTGCAGATCGAAATTGATCGGCAATTGATGAGTAGCCAGGTGTTGACCGATTAAGCTAGACTGTTGCTTGTGTTTCTCGATGCGTTGGTGCAGGTGGCGGGTTGTCATGCCGATATATCCAGCCTCGCACTGGTCACTTTATAAACAACACGTTGTTGACTCACAATCTATGGCTTCGCTTCCCTTGGTCTAAAACTTTCGCCAATTTTTCTGCTGGTAAATATTGGCTGCATTTGTACCCGTACTTTACATGTCAGCTCATTTAGACGGTGCTTTAGGTTGCGCGCACTCATTTCATCCTTAAGGAATAATGAATCGCACGATTTCATTTGCGAAACTGTCATCCACGTTTTGCTGGCGTGTAATGCGCTTTTCGACAAACAAAGCTGACGGGTAGGCTAACTTCAGGAATGTTGTGAGCCAACGTCCTCGATAAAGGTGCATCAATCGCTGCTCAAACGATGTGCTCTGTACAGCATTGACTTTATTGAATATTTCCTGTACCGAACATCCGTATGACTCAGCGCAGTAGGAGACCGGTGTCCGTTGGCTTATGAAAAACAGATGTAGATAGTATCCGCTTTGTTGTGTTTATCCACGCGCCACAGAATGAGAAACCATTGTTCTGCTCCACTTTCGCTGTAAAGGACAGCGGCGAATGAAGACTGTTAAGCTCACTAAACATATCTTGGCCGCAATTTCGCTATGCATTATTGTCAAGGTATCATCGACAAAGCGTCCGTAAAACTCGTCAGTTTGCCTTCGTTGCGTAGCTGCCCGTCCAAGTGGCACATGATTATATTTGCCGTCAGGGGGCCAAGCGGGGATCCCATGCTAACTCCATCCCGTTGCATGTTCAAGGCACTATCAAAGGTAAAGAGTTGGTCCTTTACCGCTAACTGGAGTAGCTTGCGTAGGTCAGCTAAGTCTGAGTTTTATTTAACAAATCGTCTTGAAAATGTTGTCAACAAGGATTTCAATCGTCTCATCTATTGGTACATTCGTGAAAAGTGACGTGGCATCGTACGGCACAAGAATTTCACCTGGCCTCATAGCCTTTCCAGATAGCTTGCTCTCAACGAAATCAAGGATGTCCCTTATCACGTGTTCATTTGAAGCCAGCGGTTTCAACAACACGTCTAGCCGTTTCGCTAATTTGAAGCTGTATGTTCCAGTTGCGGAAAGTATAGATCTCATGGCTAGATCCTTTTCGCGTGTCTTCGGCAGGCCACGAAGGTGTGCAAGACGAGCACCTTTACCATAAACTAGCTCTGCGACTGGTTTGGGCAAAATCTTCTTTAGAGTTTCGTTGAGCTGTTTCTCAAGTTCTAGCAGTGGGTGATAAAATTTGGGTGGACGACCTCGAGTTTTTGGCCGTTCTTCGCTAACCCATGCAAACCAGTCGCAAAGCTTGTCTGTAGTAACAGTGGTCGTCTTGCACATTTTTATTGCTTTGAGAAGCGCAGGTGTAATTTGGGAATCTTTTAAGTTCCTTAAATTCAACGTTCTAGGCGGATACAAGTTTCATCTCACCACCGATAGAGGTTGTTTCTTGGGGAATAAGGGTAGCAGTTTTCGGACGTAGCAGAATGTAGGCCAACGATTCATCACTTCCCTTTAGGAGATCCCATTGGAAACACGTGAAGGCGTGCAGCGAAGTTTTTGAAGCTCGGCAGTCTTAGTCCTGTTTTTGGACTACGCGCCAAATAAAATCTGGTGCATGTTTCAAGTCAAATGGCCATGTTATCGTGAGGCGCTGCACTCGAAGTCTCCAAGGGTTTCGAGTTCTTAATGAGACTCCAAGCAGTCGCTTGGCCAGTTAAGACTCCAACCATAGGTCTCGGACGAGTCCCTTTGCCGGGACAAAACGTGCGTACGGCTAGCCATTTGGATTTCCATCCTTCCTTTTTTTCTTCACCGCAAATAAAAACAAGCTTTCTTACAAGAGCAACGAATAGAAATAGGTGTAATCACGCCAAGGCTCTTGGCACATCATGACACAGCAGCCGTATCCATAACCACAGGGCATGATGCTGACAATGAAATAATCTGCGCAAAGAAGCCCCTTGACGTTATCAAAGCACGGTTCCGCTTCCCGACGGGGCATTAAAAAATGCCGGCGGTCTAAACATATGAATGAGTTATGCTCGATGTATAAGCCCTTATAGAAATAGTTTTTTGTTTATTTATTTTTCCTCGACATTTTTGATCGAGCGACGGACATAAAACAGCCATGTAGGAAATGGAAGGCAAATAAACGATTTGATAATTACGCCTTTCACATTTAGCATGACAGAAGCTCGACTGCCTCGTTACAACATGGAACTTACTTTCAAGCCCAAGCGTGGCTTACTTCCATGCGTCGTCTTCTTTCTAGTGGACAACAGGAACTTAATATTCCCTACCATCCGGCCATAGTAAACTACCTACGTTTTCCCTACAAATAAAAATTTACTATGATATCTACTAAAAAGAAATACGGGCATTAAAATAACAATACAAATAATACCCTGTTGGTTTGTCCAAGAAAATATTTACTATGTTATGTTTTAGAAATAAATATTGTCATGAAATAACAATACAAGCAATACCAATTTCCTGGAAATAAATACTAATATAAAATGAAATACAAATAATAGCATGTTGTTTTCCTAAAAATGAATGTTCACTATGTTACTTTCCGTACGGCTGGTTTATTATAAGCTGGAAAAAAGTTAGGCTGTAACGTGAAATTTGCGCGATTTGCCAACAGAAACAAATGCAGTGCATTGATATCAATATTTCCCAAAAATATGTCCCCTAGCGTACGCGCTGCTAATGACAAAATTTCACAAGTTTCCTTAGCGGCAGGATCGACTACCAATCGAGTCGACCAAAGCAGGCGAAAAAAAAAACAATGCATTTTTAGGAATCTGCAACCGCTCGATGAAAACACAACAGCAGCGTATTTAACAACAGAGGAATCGAGACGATAAAATTTCCCACAGCCGTCGCTAGTGCAGCTACTTCTTATCGGTCACTTAAACTTACGCTCACCAAACGTTCATAATTGAGCAGCTTCGTTCGCTGTGTTTTCACAACCGGGGGTTCCACTGTGCAATCGTAGCATAAGTTGAACATGAAGGTTCTGGTTCAAATCGCCAGTATTTGCGCGACATCTCGGCGAATCACTGCTGGAGGTACTCAAAAAGCTCCCCGTTCGAGTTTTCCATGACTCCGAGTCACTGCGAATAAGCGACGCACGATACGCCGGAGTCGAAGGGCTCTCTCGGCAAGAGCGAAAAGAGCCGGTGCCCCGTCGTGATGAAAACGAGAAAACCGACGTTCGAAAGCTGCCGTGCGCTCGAAACGACGATTTCGAACGGCATCCGAGGCAGTTCACAATGAGAATAACAGCGTGCTTTCGAAACGCCTTGTGCAGCTTGGAGTATATGAGCGGATTTACGGATGTGTTTACGACAGCCCATGCTTGGAGGAAGAAATATGTGTGAACGAGGGCGCTTCGGTTCGATATGCGAACACCGCCGAACGTGTAGGCGACGTAGAAGAAGTTTACCGGCAAAATAAACAGATAGAACGCGACAATTACAAGTAGCATCATAAACGTAGCAACTCGCTGCTTCTTTATTCGCATTTTCAGCAAGTTAGACTGCGTTTCAAACAATTGCCCAGAAGTCGACCGTAACTCAGTAATGATGAGAGGGTATAGAACCGAGATGCAGGCAATTGGGAGTAAGACTTGAAACAGAAACACGACAACAGTGTGAACTTGGTCTTCCACGTGGCTTTTCCAAAACGTGCGACATACTTTGCAATCGCCCTGATAGTGCACAAGTCGGACTCGGGAACTCACGAAGTATGGTGCGCCGAGGCAACCCGAGATTAGCCAGGTTATCGAGACAACAACGATCATTTTCCAAGCTTCAATGCGCCTGCGCATAGGCCATTTTACCACTAGAAATCGGTCCACCGAGATACACAGTAAAGTCAAGGCTGATACGGTGACACTTGTAATGCTAACCCAGGCAAGCAATTGGCATCCCGTATCCCCGATCGGACTAAACGAGCTCCCGCTCAACTCTAGGATGGTTTGTAAGGGCACGAAGGCTCCACCCAGCAAGTCGGCGAACGCCAGGCTCACGATAAACAACTCGCTGTTCTTCAATTTTCGGAACCGAACTCCGAAAACAACAATCACCAAAAGATTTCCTATAACCCCGACGAAGATGACGAGGCAGCACAGAAATATAACGAAGTTGCGGAACGGAACGGACATCTCGTCTTTGACCGCAGAATCGTTACTAACCAAGTGCGAATCCAATGCCCAGAACGTCCCCAAAGTATGATTGGACAAGTTTCTAAGCGCCATAGTGTCGTTCATTCCTTTATTCAGGTTTCAGCTGAAAGAAATAAGAAGCGGATTGTTGAAACTCCATGAAGGAGTGACCACACTGATATTTCGTTAACACCATCACCTTGACAACAACGCTCAATCAAGTCGAGCTTTCGAACGTCGTCATAGAACGTGGAGAAATGCAAGCAGGGGTCAATGTTCACGTACAATTGGGTTTTCAGCTTCCCCAAGACAAAGGTTCTGATTATAACGTCCGATTAGAACGCTTATGTCATTACACATCGACGCGTTAACAAAATTCGTTAACATTGCATTTCAGAGCAAAAAAAAAGAAAAAAATAAATAATAATAATAATAATAATAATAATAATAATAATAATAATAATAAAAAGCAAAGCAATGGCACGCTTGCTGCGCATGCTTTCACAGGGTAACAATGTTTCACAGGGTACCAATGTTTAACAGAGTATCCATCCGCAAGAGCATCAACAAAACGCAGAGGGGCAAAGCCTTTCGTTCAGGCGATAAGAGTTTTATTCAGCGAAAAAAAAAAACTAACTACGAAGTCCTCGAGGTTCGTCTTAATCCAAAAGCAAGGCTTAAAACCGATTACCGCGGCTGACTTTAAGGGCGCAAGTGCGTGTGTGCTCTGTGTTTGTGTGCGTGTGTTCGTGTGTGTGTGTGTGTGTTCGTGTGTTTGTGTGAGCGCGTGTGTGTTAAAGAGTGCGCTTGTGCGCATGTGGGGGGGGTGTGAGGGCGCGCGAGTTTGGGTTTACGAGTGTACATACTTGCATGTGCGAGTGCGTTTGCGTGTATGTGTGTGTGTGCGCGCGCGTGTGTGTGTGTGTGCGCGTGTGTGTGTGTATGTGTGTGTGTGCGTGTGAAAGTGTTCGTGAAAAGTTTGGAAGAAACAAACATGCAACAGAAATACAGATCAGCTACGGCTGCTTGCGGATAGCAGAGGGTAAGAGGGACATGAGGGATGCACACTAGACAGAAAGGTAAGTCACTGGAGATCATACCATTGAAACACCTAAGCCTCTCCTTCCAACAAACTCAGTCTTGATCGCCAACCATGACCGTAACGCGAGGTCGGGAATAATGACTAAGCCACGACAAGATCCCACATTTAAGCAGTGCCTCAGAAAAAAATAATCCTGCGTAGGCACTGGAATGTCCTGTCTCGAATATCAGGGATTCGAGCACAGGAAACAACTAGCATTTAACTTTGTAAGTCTATGTAGTCAAGAACTAGACTTAGAAGTAGTTTCTGCTTGAGCATCCCCAAAGGAGTATGCTAGACAACCTGGCGTGTATTGAAGGTGCCCTACAGGGGAAGGGCGGGTGCAAAATGCATAAAAATAATAGCAGAACCAGGAACGCTGCAGTCTTTTTGCTCTCCGTCATCACTCGCGGTTTCCTAAGGAAGTCACCAAACAATGTCAACAGTTTGCCATACTGAAAAACAAGACTGCAAACGTGACGCATGGCAATGTCATGAAATACTAAAACAAGTCAAATCTGCTACACTGGTACGCACACCGACTGCGTAGAGTAACTAGATTAACGCTCACTATAAATTGGGACACATTCGATACTTCGAGACGCATTCTATTCCATTCTGTATTGAAGTTCATGTGTTCGATTAATATTATTTATGACCTAATTTGTTGATATAGTCTGTTACTTCACGGGGTAGGAAGTAGTTGCACCTATTCTCACGGGGTACGGGAAAACGCAGGAAAGTACAGAAAAACGCAAGATGTACGGGAAAACGCAGAAAAGTACAGGGAAAACGCAAGAAAGTACAGAAAAAAGCCCGAAAACACTGGAAAGTACGGGAAAACGCAGGAAAAAGGGGCTGCACAGGAAAGAACAACCAAGCGCAGGAAGACATGGAAAAACGCAGAAGGAATGGGAAGAGCACAAAACAACGGTTATGTAGTTCAGTACGGGGATGCGCTGGAAGGAGTAGGATGAAGGCGAAGCACGAAAAGGGAAACCTACGGCGCTCGATCTTGCACGAGAGGTAGAAGTCTACCAGCATAGTCAGAGTCACGAGATCCTATCGTCGGAGTCGCGAGATCCTAGTGTGTTCCCACAAACATGTCCAACGACCACGCGTCTAGCATAACAACACCGTTGTTTTCCTGCCATGTAGTCAGGGGTTCCATTTCGCCCTTTCTTTCTCGGTTTTCACGTTCTACAAAAGAGTCACGAGGGCACGATAAATATAATCCTACGATATCCAGCCACCCTGTTGTGATGGTGCGCGATGATGACCAAGCCACCCGATTACGAGTCGGCACGACCAAGCGGTACACTTCGAAATGCCATGGCGCATAATCGGGTGGCTTGACAACCTCATGCAAAGAATGCTGGAATTCTACGAGGTCAGCCTTCTAAACAAATGCTTACGATGGAGCTTTGCGTTACTTCTAGTTGATACGTTCCGCCAGCTAGATGCCGTAAAAATTGAAAGTAAAAAATAAAAACAGGGTCACGGATCCACTGCAAGTCGCGATTACGCTCTTAGAAAAGTGACTAGAGAAGTGAAATATACTTTTCCAGGCAAAAGTTACGCAAATATTAGGCTCAATTTTAGAAGACACGTATACCTTATGACACGTTTCCGCGTGCACAACTTTATTATGGCAGAATAATTAAATTTAATCCAAAGTGTTTATGCCTAAGTCACATTTCCTATTTAAAAAAACAAAAGATACTCAAAGTCCCGTACTCTTTCGAAAAGAACGAATTGTAATTACCGCCGATACCCGATACATAAACTCCACTGGCTCCTACAATCCTCTAAGAATGAATTTTGCAGAGCAAGCTGCATATCCGAGATTCAACTTGACTTAAAACATTCATGCGACAGCATACATGACGAATCAGAAATTTTGCTAACTATTGCAAACCGCCAACACATAAACCAACACACATCAATCAACAGCACTAACTACCTAGACATAAAATGTCGTTCTATCGTTTATGTTGCTGTCTGCGCCACAGTCGATCGCCGTACACTATCTCAAAGAGACAAGGGTTATAGTTAAACGGCTTGGCTTCACTTGGGGCCCTGTGCATCGAAGCACAAGTAAACAAGCACGTATGACGTATCAGGCGGCAGGGTGATCGTTGTGCTTGCCTGTTAGTGTGCGTGCGTGTGTTTTGTATGTGTTTGAGTGTGTTTGAGTGTGTTCGGCTGTTCGCAGGTGTTCGCGTTGGACAGTGCCTCCCTCTCCCTCTCCCCCACCCTTTCTTTCTCTCTCTCTCTCATGTTCTCTCTCTCTCGCTTTCTTTCGAAGGGCTTTATTTTTGCGTGCGCTTTTGTTTCGATAGTACGCCTTCCCAGCCATCAACCTGTGCCTGCTTTTGCGTAGGCCGGCACGCTCCATGCGTGTGGTCGGAATCGAAAAACCTCGAATGGGAAAAGTAGTACCAAGTCCAAGACACGTGCAATACGCATGCGAACTCTCCGCAATGCTCTGTAAAATTTCGAATAAATCGAATGCAAAAGTAGTACTCAGTCCTCCTCACGTGCAATACGCACGCTGAATGTCTATGTTACTGATCCTTTAAAAAAAAATTTCGAATAAATCGAATGCGACAGTAGCACTCAGTCCTCCTCACGTGCAATACGCATGTTAACTCTCGGCAATGGCGATTCGTTAAAAAAAATTCGAATAAATCGAATGCGAAAGTAGTACTCGGTCCTCCACACGTGCAATGCGCACGCGGAATCTCCGCAATGTTGATTCATTCCGGAGAGAAGAGCGAGAACGTAGTGGTCTTTCGACCTTCCGATACAAGCGCTCACCACACGTCGTTCAAACCCGGATCAAACGCGCAGATGACGAAACCTTCCTCTGACCTTCCGTCGCGACACATTCCATGACAAACTTGAAGGATTGGGGTGCAAGGTTCTGATGCAAGACCTTACATGGTAAAGGCCCATGAGAGATCGTCAAAAAACGGAACATCACAGGCGAAGACTTGTCATTAGCACTCACCGTCAAATAAATACCATACCACAGCTAAAAACTCGTGTACACCACTAATCTACTAATTCCCCTTGATGATTACCGGATTGTGGTTTGTTCTTGATTGTACACGAGCAAGAGCAAATGGGAAGTTCGTACGCATTGAGGAGGGAATAAGAGTGCTTGAATTCGAGCCTGTTTCGTCTGTTACGAAACTTGTAACGACAATCCTGATGAGTTCTTTCTTGTAAATGTGCTGTGAAATGCTGTTGCGTAAACGCGTTGCAGTGTAGATTGCACAACCTCTCGCAATTGTGACAAGCTTTTCATGGTTACGCAAGTAAGAGAAGTCACCACCTCGAATTAAATACCAATACGAAAGTAAAACGAGATGCTCAGGTATAATGTGCTGATATGCTTCGACACCAGTAGTGTCTTGGCTGGGCACGCGTAATTTGCATATTGAAAACACCACCAAAACTCTCCTCAAAAGGTCTACTAAAAAAGCCCATCGGTACAGATAGGTGCAGGGTATTGTAGGCGATAATAAGGTATCAGCAAACACGCGGCTATAGAATTGCACGGATTCCTTTATAAACCATCCCTGATAGATAGGTGTAACTATTGAGAAATAATATTTCAAGGCTTAACTAGCCAAAAGTAGTGATAGAGCTAAGGGGATCAGGTAGGTATAATATAGTAGCCGGATTGATCATGAGCTAAGGCTATTAGAAAAGCAGCGTGCCTAGCGAAGACACAAATGGAGTCGAAAAAATCTGCACATTATACCTGAGCATCTCGATTTACTTCCTGCATATATACACACATTATAGCAACAACAATTTATACTCTTAATAAATGCGTAAAAAAGAAGGCAACAGTTACATTAAATAAACCATTCACTTTCACACGAAAATAAAGTAGAGATGGAAAATATAAATTATCAGCTGGTGTGACACAAACTTGTTATGAGCTACACATTTATTAAGGGGAAGGCATCCTCTTAGCCGAAGCTAATCAGATTGAGGTTGCACCCAATCATGATCTCATGTATAACCATATAGCAATGTTTAGAGAAGTTCTTGCGTTGGTTAAGTAAGGAAGTCAATTTGTATGTTAGTTACAATTCATCGAAAAACAGAGATGTAAAAGTAAGCCAATAACCCAAATTAAACGTGTACTACAAAAAGGCTAGCTTAAATATAAAGATAGATAGTGTAAGCAATATCCGCAACATATATTCAAAAAGTCGCTCTTCAGTTGATAAGCCTTGCTCAACTTAGAGTCAAACAATCGCCTTATGGTAATAATCCAAGACCTACATCCATCCAAGAATGAAACAATGAAATATAAAACCGCAAAGACGACACCAGTGTTGGATAGCACGTTCAATAAAGAGAGAGAGAGAGAGAGAGAGAGAATAACAAGAGAAATATCAAGCAAAACAAGAGCGCAGACAAGCTATATATACGCGGACAAAAATAAAGTCGCAAATTCCTTTTTGAAGGTCGATTTTGAATTGGATGTTTTGACATTTAGATCGCACAGGTTATTGTGAGTGATAGCACCAAAGTATTTTACATTTTTACTCCCATACTTATCAGTACGTCTGTGTGGTAATGTTATCTTAGGTAGGACATCGGCTCGACTAATGGAGATTGGTGGTCTTAGGTAAAAGAAGTCATCAAATACTCTAGGTAATTTGTGATTAGCCCAGTCATGCATAAACAGGCACGAATTGAGCTTAATTGCATCTTCTATTTTTAGTCATCTATGTTATATAGCTATAACAGATAACAGGTGTAATCGGGTATGCACAGCGGAAGGTCGGAAGAGTTTGCCGATTTCCAACCAGCCACTAACCGTGCAAAGCCCGACGAGTATCGGTTAGCGCGATTCATGGCGAAAATTATTCGGAGACGTATAATTTATGCAAGAATTACATGACCTGGGTTCTGTTACTATGGACAATCCCGTTTACACCGAGTCGCATACCGGATATTCCTATACGCGCTAACCAGTTCAAAAAAGCGGTTTCCTCAATCAAACGGGACGATATTGGCTTGAAAGTGTTTTCCTCGGCACTCGTCTACAAGAATACAAACAACAAACAACAACACCCTGTCTAGCCATGCATCTTCAACGATGGCTTAACGAGCCCCTTACAGTTTCAAAACGCAATCCTCGTAAAAAGCGCTCTCCTCCGCACTAAACAGACAAGCGCAACGCGTGCATCCTTGCACAGCCCCCCTCTTCCCTTAACCAGCCACTTATACACGTGCGAGGTTTACAATATGGAAGGTGCAAATTTACCTTTTACTCCTCAGTGATCGCTACATGGTGATTGGTCCGGTGTGACATCATTCGCGCGGGCAGGTAGGCTTTCAAGATGGCGACCGGTTTGCAGTTGTTGCTGACGCAGACACGCTTTCGCTGGCATTTTACGTTTTCTTTGTTATCATTATAATTAACTGTTGCTTGTTGTTTACCTTGCTATATTGAACTTGACTCGTTCGATTTGGAGCAATCGCGGGTTGAGGAGTTAATGGTAGCTTCACCGCATGCATCGCCCACCCAGAACCACTGGCGTCAATGCTGATTGCTCGGCGTCTGCAAAGGCGCTAGCTGCTAATTGCTTGGCCTAGCTCCAAAATTTCAGGCGGTGCCAAGTGCTCAAACTTCAAGTAGCAGAGGACTCGAAATGCGCTGAGCGAGCTGCCCGTATGGAGAGACCCGTTCTCCTGGCTAGGCAGCAAAAAACGTAAACTCATCAGATCGAAACATATATCGTTGCGAACTTACGCATTCTCGGTAACCACGCAAACCTGATTCTTGCATGATAACAAACCTATGGATTCTCTAACCGCGCACACAGTATGCCTGTATGTAAACAAACAAATGCATACTCCATAACCATGTAAACAGTATGCCTGCATGTAAACAAACTTCCGGATACTCCGTAAACATTTAAACAAAAGGTCCGCATGTAAACAAAACTATAGATACTCCTTATTTTCTCAAACAGGAGTCCAGGGTCATCACAAACTAATGCGTTCACCCGAACCAAGCAAACCTGAATCAATTAAAACCACAAACCTATGCAATCTTCGTAACCAAGCAAAACAGGAGCACTGCATGATAACAAACCTATGCATTCTCCCTATCCAGGCAAACACGACTCCTGTAACGAATCCTCCATTATGAACACAAACGGAAGTCCAGTATGATAAAAACCCATTGCATTCTACAACGTTAACTCGCGCTAAGCATCAGACAAGGCTCAGGCATTCTGGCTAACTCGAATTATGTGGAAGAAAAAACAAAAACTCTCGCTCTCTCTAACCAAGCACACGATCCGTCAGTAAGAAAACGTGGAATTGAAGCGCTCACATAGACAGGTGTCTACGTAAACAAGGCATCGCAGTAAACAAAATATCCGCAAACAAACATCGCGATTGATGGGGAAAGCGAACGCGCGTATTTATGGAAAAGATTCCTATGTGTTTATAATATAAATATTTATACTAATGATTAGACTCTTAAAAAAAACTATTATAAAAACTCTTAAAAATATAGCTGTGTATTTCTTAGATGTGGTGGCGAAGGGATCATTGCCAATACTTATATTTCTCGCGCAAAAACCTGCTTCGAAAATTGAAATTAGCAGCATTTACTGGAGCGATTTCTCATTTATAAATCAGCACATGAAACAACAGCTTGCCTAAAGAAGGGAATGCACAGGGTACGGTGCCCCCGACACAGTCGCATCGATCAATGCGGAGCGTGGCAGACACTAAGAAAGGACGGAGGTAGACAGTGCCTTACCTGCGCTATCAGTGCTGCTGCATCATAGAAGTAGAAATATATCAGCTTTAACCATTTCGGTCATGTTTTTGAGCCACGATAAGTAAGTAACAGTAAAAGATTAAAACGTATCTTTGCACATACAATTTCAGGCGCAAAAAACTAACATTCGCAGCTAAGAAATAAGGAGCCTGTTTGGGCGTTGAAAAGAATCGAAATAAAAGCAACTGCAAGTCCTAACAAAACAAACCCCATACTTACCTCTTTTGACGCGTGTCAATTCGAAGCCAGTCTTTGGGGGTAAGTGAGCTGCGAACTTGAGATGGTAATAAACCTCTGCTGGGAAAAACCTCTGCTGGGAATAACAACGCTTCGTCTCTAACGACGACTTTTAATGAAATCTGATGACCAGTAACCTTAGTTCTGTCAATGAATTCGTTTGCTAGCCTTAAGCATTCCACGAGAGCCGAGCGATGAAGCTTCCAACGGTTAGCTTCTCCCCCACAGCCTCTGCATGGCCTGAAGCAAGCGCCCACTAATGAGTCGATATCACTAGTTAAGCTGCCGATCAGCTTGGCACCTGAGAAAGACAAATCACTCGGATAATTATATACTAACCAATATTCTTTGTCACTTGATGAGATGCCTCAGTCAAAAGTATGCGAATTTCCTGTCTAAACTCGTTACAGGGAGGCAGACCTTCTTCCGACCTAATTAGTGTTGTGGCAGCGCTCAGAATGCCCACCGGTGGTCGAGCTATTGTGGTTACTTAAGGCCGCCACATTTTTTTGAGGGCAGTGGTTAGAAAGCGCCTTCTTTATCGCCTCATATTATTGCCTAAGTACTGCAGGCGTTTAATTGTGTTGCAAGATTGAGCATGGAGGTAATCGTATAAAGTAAAGTTCTGTAAAGTTCTTGAAAGCCTGCCTCACTCTCAACGGGTTTCTGAAGTACTTGGCGTACAGGTTACCTTATTGCAATTCGCGGGATGAGAAAATTATACGCGTTCTATTTATGAACGATTGGTGTATTCACGCCTATTCCGTATAAATATCCTTGTGAAGTTTGTATGGTTAAGTTGAAAAGGACAATGGTTTTGTCGAATGATGTACTTGAAATTTTTCTCCATAAATAATCGTATATAATAACTCTATGGTCGGATACCTATATACCATGTGTAACCTAGGCCTTCATGATCCCACAGCACGATCGTGACCCTATACCGGATACCTATATACCATGTGTAACCTAGGCCTTAATGATCCCACAGCACGATCCTGACCCTATGAACTCATTATTTACTTGAACTATTTCCGGTAATATTATTTATTCTATCAAATCCTCATCCCATGTTGTCGATTAAGTTGTCGCTAAGATCATGATAAATTCTCGAACGTCCGCGATTATTTATCATGCCCTTCGCGAAATCTTAAACCTGTGAAATTGGCTTAACGCGCAAAAGTCTACTTGCTTCCAAAATCAAAATCTGCGCTCACTTTGTTAACAAAGAGAAAGAATATTATTATCGAAGAAATTTTACTGAAAATATGCCTTCGCAATAAAAACATTATCTTGGCAGGGTGCTTTAATTCACGGTTGCCGTAGAGAACACAAAACTAGCTGGAGTTCATATTGGCTCTAAAATACTGTATAGCCTCAGGGCTTATCTAGTTAAGAATGCCACCAAAATCTGAAATCGCTTTAATTTTAAATTATCAAAATCTGAGTTTGCGTTAATTCACTCGAACATGGAGAGCAGCTAATTAGCTTTTAGTCCATTTAGGTAGCGCCGTTGATATTCTAAAGATGGTTGTATATGCAGCGCCTTTAAATTTTCTTTTAATAATGTCACAGGCTTCAGTCTTTCAGAGCGTTTTTCCAATTTTCATGATACCCGGAGTCGACTTCTAGCCTACCCAATTTGCAATTTGAAGAACTGATGATGTAATAAAACTAAATGCATTCTTTTAATACATGACATGAATGTACAATCAATAAATAAATAAATAAATAAACTCCATCTTTTCCCAAAGTCTCTCTTACATGTGGCTTTGTTAAATTGGCTATTATTTGAGTTTATTTATTGTGCGCAATTACTGTGTTAGGCTGTGTGATTGGCCGTTTTTTATACGAAGGGCAAACCTTTTTTTTTTTTTTTTTCAGATTGAGCTGTATGTATTTGCGATAATAATCGACGAATTACAGTAGGATGGACTTCAACAAAAAAAAAAAAAAAGAAAAAAAATACCCAATACTCAAAATTTTACTTCTAATTTCGCACAACAGCGCGTTGACGTTTGTAATCCCCAAAACGCTCACAGTAATTGACGTGATCGATTAGTACGAACAGGTGCTAATTAAAGATTTCTTCCAATTTGCCGCAATAATATAGGGATGCTCGCCAGAACTTAACAGCCACGAAGGTCACGCATCATTACGGAATCAGACAAAATGCGATTAGCACTTCTAGAAGCTTCGTCCCTTACTGAATATAAATTGTGCACAAAATGAATCATACTTGAAACGGCACCGTACTTTTCCCATAAAGACAACATGCATATCATAAATCGACTAAAAAGTATACGCCTGTACGACAACACGGCATAGGACAACATTTTGTAACAACAATATGAACACAAGAAAGAGCACGTCTCGAATTAACAGAACACGCTCTTGTAAATAAGACCTAGGACTATATAACTCAAATCGCCGAAAAACCGCTACAAGCAAACCAAGGCGATTGCTTACCAAGCTTAACATGTGTTTATCACGCGTTTTACTACAAGTGAGAAGAATTTTGACGGGAAGTTTTATGAGCCATGGCAAAATTAACGCCATAGTATACCAAACAAAATTGCTTTTTTCGTGAATTTTTAAATCCGAGATCACTACGCAACAGCACTGCATTATCTCTGTAGTACATAGGGAAAAAAATCGAACTGACTTTACAGCGTCAGCAAAACTCTGCTCTGGCCACACCCACCAAAATAAAATACAACAATAACATAATAATAATTATAATAACAATAATAGTAATAACAATAATAATAAATAATAAACAATAACAATAAAATAATAATAACACTGATAATAAAAATAATAATAATAATAATAATAATAATAATAATATCGATAATAATAATAATAGTAACAATAATAAAAATAATAATACTAATAAAATACTAGTAACAATAATAATGATAATAATGATAATAACAAAAATAATAAAAATAAACGGACAGACACCATAGCGTCCTAAGGAGACACACTTAAAAAAATATATTGGCAAAACATCGAGAGGCGTGCCGACGACAACGAAACTTAACACCGGGATATCTTATCGCGGCCAGATATCCCGGTGACATTGAGAATTATCCATATGTAAGCTGTGCAAAGAAACTGTCCCCTTGCCTATTTTGATGAGTACAAGGCTAATGCTAAAACAGTCCACATTCATTAAGGTTTTCCTTGATAATGAGGTCCGTGACGGCATCGAAGACGAACTGAATATTGTTGGTGTCTGTGGCGCATGTGAAGTGACAGTAGATCTCCTTTTCACCTTTGCGACTGTTCAAATTTTCAAACTGCATCTGAATGTAGGCACCGGCTTCATCATAGGTATTCGCACCCATATATTCCGGAAAACAAGTGGTCAGCGGTGATCTCTTTATCTTCTCAGCGAATAAATCTTTCTTGTTCAGAAACAGAATAATGGACGTCTTCAAGAACCATTTGTTGTTGCAGATCGAGTCGAACAACTTCATACTCTCGTGCATGCGATTCGTTTCCTCGTCTTCTGCTAACACAAGGTCGTAATCACTAAGCGCCACGCAAAATACGATGGTAGTAACACCCTCAAAACAATGAATCCACTTTTTTCTTTCTGATCTCTGACCTCCAACGTCGAACATTTTGAAATGCAAATTTTTGAAAACAAAGTGGGTTTCCACGATACCCGTCGTCTTCACTCTAGTCCTTAGAACATCCTGCTGCGTCGGCACATAATCTGGCGCTCCCAGCCTATCCAGAACACTCAGGTAGTATCCCGCCGAGTCGTTTAGTTGATACTCCCTTGCTCTGCTGAAACACTGCTGCACGCCTTCGTCATTCCACAAGCGCTTCATAATGGAAATGAGCTCTGGAGTAAAATCGCCATCTTCCACGCTGCCAGCAAGTGAGAAAAGTTGACGAGCATCATCCTGTCTGTCGGACTGCCCAAACTCGACGCGCAACGTCCCCATGGCTCGAACGAAGGGCAAACCTGGGATAGTCAGCTGTTAGTTGTCACAGTTCCCTGACCAGGAAGCCTTCTCGAAAACGATGCGAGCTTGGCGTTTCAGTCGCTCCTCACTTCTGGCATCCGTGTAAGTAGTCAAATCTGTCTGTTCCTGCGCAAGATAAATCAGCCTTTTCCTCCAGCTGCTTGTGATCACTAAGATCCTTGAGATCCCATTCCAGGTAATAAGCTTCATCCGGAGTCAATTCCAGTCGAGATAAAAGTAAGGCATCATTGTCTTTGTTTTTTAAAGCAAATGCTTTGCATATGTTTTAGAACAGGTAATATTTAGGTAGTCTTTGGTCAGGCCTGTAACACGTGCTAACTGTAAAATGCGAAATCCGACTATCCTTCATTTTACAGACCAAACACCCATACAATCCTGAAAAATCAGACCACGCACAAATAGCTCTTCGAAATCCTGACACGCTGCGAGTGACTCTTTGATTGCGCTTTATCTCAATTATTTTAAGAGCAAACGGCAATACCCTCTCAAGAACCTGAGCATTCCGCACTATAACGTACAAGGTGGTCTCACCAGACTGGATGATCCAACAACAAGCCTTGACATTGGGTCAAAGTACTTCTCTAGACGACCAGAATATATTTAAACGAAACAGAAACTTCAAACAGTTCTTATTTAACATTTTTATATTCTATTAATATTATGCATTACATAAATTTTGTAATGCGTTTTTTAAATGTAATGTATTACATTAGTATACTTACAATATATATATATA
>QQSS02220832.1:0-10787 GCA_003687565.2 Craspedacusta sowerbii
CACCCTGTGCTCACTAAATTTTGGGAATTGAAAAAAATAATCAGATTTTTAAAAAAATCTGATTTAAATAAAAAAAATCTGATTTAAATAAAAAAAATCCGATTTAAATAAAAAAAATCTGATTTTTTTGATTTTTTTATTTAAATCATGATTTTTTTCCAACCCTGGTAACTAGTGATCTGACTGCTTTGTCTTGCTCTATTTTGCTGATTGCCGTATTTCTTTAAAACAGCTGTTGTGTCTTAAGTACAGGAAACTCTAGCCAGTTTTGCATTTCCATGGAATTATATATAGCTTTCAAGACTGTTGTTGATGATATACAAGCAAGCTTGATCAATCTAATGTAGAACGATATAAATCTGTATATTATGTAAGGTCTAGATAGTTGATTTAAATTATTTTATAACGAAATACGAATGCAAATTTCGATAAACAGAGAGCCACGCTAGGACCAGGGGCTCTCTTAAGGGTCCTGCAGAGATATAGACATATTGTTACTTATGTTTGTGATGGGTTTTACAAAGAGTTTAATGAGTTTACTGGTTTGTAATGGAAATTTGAAATGTTATAGTGAGAAAGCAACTTACTGTGCTTGTGATCAATCAGGTAATCAGCTAGACTGTGGGAGGTAGCAACCCCGTTAGGTGATTCACTCGGGTCAGCCATATTGATCTGTCTTCTCGCTCAGATTTGTTGTTAATTTTTTTTTGTTTTTTTTTTTGTTTTGTTTTTGTTCTATAAAATATTAGCTGCTTTTAAATTGTATTTGTTTATCATTATTTTAGTCAGAAGCAAAGCATGCAGCCGTTGCGACTGCTTTGCCTTCAAAGTTCAGATTCGAAGGAAATCCTCTGTTTCTTCAGTAAGTTTGCTTCATTGATAGCCAATCCTTTTGGCTTTGCCGTGCATACTTGCTTGAATATATGTGGGATACAGTTTACTGCTCTTTCCTAAATTACAAGGGGAATGGCTCGAAATTTGTTTGAAGTTAGCTAAGTCAATCATCCCTAGCTCTTGGTGGTTCAATATCTGTTGCTAGTAGTTTTGGCTTCCTTGTACTTATGAGCTGCTTGCTACTGTTTGTAGGTATGAGGTTCGTTTTCAGAAGGCACTAGAATGTGGTGGAGCATACATTAAGCTACTGGCTGATACACCAAAGTTTAGCCTGGTAAGAGCTGAGTAGGAAATAGTCTGCCTGTGTTAAAATGATTACGTGAAACGATTCAGTTGTCCTGTCTCTCGTTACCAGATTTATAGATTGGTATGTGTCTCCATCTTCCGCTTTTGATTAAACTTGCCCACTTTACCGTGTTTATGCTGAAAATCAATCATTATGTAACCTAAAGTCTTTTGGTTTATCACATGAAACAAAAATGTTGGTGGTGCTTTTAGTGCTTTTGGGAAATTACACCAAACAGAAAATGTTGTTTTTAATCTTCGTAAATTTCCAGGAACTTTTCGGTGACAAGACAGAATACACAATTATGTTTGGTCCTGACAAGTGTGGCCATGATGGGAAGGTAAGTTAGGTTTAATAACTTGTGGTCACACTGCGTGTCTATATATGTATGTGTATATGCGTATATATATATATATATATATATATATATTTGTGTGTGTGTGTGTGTGTGTGTGCAATGTGCACATCATTTACGCATTTTTTAGGTGCCACACATTTTTAGAGTAGCATTGGAACAAGGAATCGCAGTTATTGTGGGATGAGCAAGATTATTTTGGGTCCTACTTTTTTAATGTTTACTTACTATTTGACTATTTATAATAGACACGGTCGCTGTTGTTGGAGTATTTCTAAGGTTGACCTTGCCTTTTTCAAATGTGTCTTTAATATATTTTAGCCATATTTGTGTTTTGTTTTAGCTGAGGTGAGACTTTCAGTATGTGTAGATTGTAGCGTCATCTCTTGTTGTACTAGATTCACTTTATTCTTCAACATGAAAACCCAAGCAACAGAAAGATGGAAGAAAAGCACGCAAAAGCACCTTCTGGCGAGTTTGCACATGTTTTCTCGGACAAGAAGACACACTTGTTTACATTAATTGTTCGACCGGGGAACACATTTGACATACTTGTTGACAAAGTTATTGTTAATACTGGCAGTCTACTGACTGATATGGATCCACCTATTAATCCTCCTAAAGAAATTGATGACCCACATGATAAAAAGCCAGAAGGCTGGGACGAGCGGGAAAAAATCCCAGATCCAAGTGCTACAAAGCCTTTGGACTGGTACGTTGGGCGCATCTAGCGCCTGTAATATTTCTCGCTGCCTTTGTTCGTGTTCTTGCTTGCATGTCATAAAAAGTAGATTTGTATGACGCTGGGGCTTAGCTAGCCTAGTGCACTTGAATGGTCACTTTCAGATGAGCTACTTATGAAGGAGGTTAGATGGATGGGTGGATGGATGGATTTACGGATGGATTTATGGATGAATAGATTGATGGATTTATGGATAAATAGATTGATGGGTGTATGGAACATCCGCCTTTTGATTAGAATTCTTGTTTTCGTATGCGGCATGCTTCCCTTCATTTGAATAACTGAAGCACGTCTTGAAGTACCAGGCCATTTAATTGCTAAGAATGGCTCCTTGTCCCCGTAAGTTAAGTCTATCTACCTGTTCTCGATCTTGGAAACCGTGTACTTAGTTTTGCTTTTGATTGTTCCTTGGAACCTTTTTATTTAATCTCTCTACAATATGTGTACTCTCGAAGTAGCCATGTTGTAGTTGTGCCTATTGGTGTAAAGATTTATATGAACAAGTTAAGAGCAAGATTGTCACATTTGCACTGCGTAAGATTGCGTTCTTCGGATTGGCTTGACAATTTATCCTTGTTTCTGGTGAGATTGGCGCGTCTCGCGCGAGTCCTATTTTAAAAAAAATTGTAGGAGACCCGGGGTAGCATATTAAAAATGCACGTGGTTATTTGTTGTTCGTGCTTTTTGTTTAAAAGCTTCTTACCTGGCTCCTAGTATTATGTATTACACGGAGCCTTATCATGAAGCTGATAAAAATTTTGTGAGGCGTTTGAGTGGTTATCTGCATGCACGCGAGAAACCTCTTTCATTCCTAGCGTACATACGAAATACTTGACTAAATGGGTTTGTGGTATCTACTGCTCCATTATATTGCATCAGATACGTATTAGATGGTTTCTTGTCCGATTTTTCAAATAAGAAAATGTCTTAGTAGCTAGTTTTAAATATATTAGATGTACTTATCCATTCGATCCTCTAAGCAGCGGCAAGGTGCCAATTCGATATTTCAAATCAGTCATTACTCAAAGAAAAGTTTTTTTCCTTTGCTTAAGTCATGGCCTTTGCTTTTTTGAGCCATATCTTCTATTGAAAAGGGTTTTCTGTGATTCATTGCTTTTGGCCTGAATTGTACGTCCCTTGATGATGACTATCATAAAGCCTCTCTTCAATTTCACGTTCGTGTGTGCGTGCATTGCTTCCGATTCGTCTTGTCTTTGGCTGACTCGGGAGGCACTTCTCCTGTAGATGCCCTGCTTTGTTCCATCATGGCTGTCGGTGACTTGTTTTTGCTTTACTCATTCTCAACCGTTATCCTCCACTTTTCTACGCATTTGTAATTAAAGTTGGCTAATTGTCGCGAGGAGCCGATGTAACTCATCTCGCCTATTGATCATGTTTAGGGATGAGGATGCACCCCGTAAGATACCCGATCCAAGCGCAAAGAAACCGGCCGACTGGAATGACGATGAACCGGATCACATTCCCGATCCAAATGCTGTCAGGCCTAAAGACTGGTGAGTCGGGTTTCTCTTTGTCCTGCGCTTCAAAGACACAGATCTGTGGAATACTCTTACTTCTTAACTGGTTATCGCATGGGTCCAGGTGCATACATTTGTTCTAGAAGATTCTGGTATTTTGATTGGAATCTGATCTGGTGCTCGGCGTTGATGTTTCTTTAGGTAAAGCATGCACATTTCCAGGCGCACTATTGTTGTTCGAATGGGTATTCCCTCCTTCAGATAAAATGTTAATTTTTAAAGTAGTGATGAAGCTGCACAGAAAGCGAATGTTTCAACTTAACACAATTGCTTTGAAATGGAGTGGGAAAGAATTTTAGCGAAATGGGTGCGCCTATGCGTCCGAGTTGCGCATGCCGTTCAGGCTTCGTTTTTTGTCAAATGTTTTTTTTTCCCTTTTTTGGTAGGGATAATGAAGAAGATGGTGATTGGGAAGCTCCACTTATTCCCAACCCCAAGTGCAAGGAAGTTGGATGTGGTGAATGGAGAGCTGCTCTCGTCGATAACCCGAACTACAAAGGGAAATGGACACCGCCATTGATTGCCAATCCCGCATATAAGGTCAGCATTATCACTTCGTAAAATATTTATTCTTGTGCTACAATCAGCCTTCAGAAGCGGCACAAATTCAGACATTGAAATATTTAAGTACCAATCACCTTGCAAATCAAGTCTTCGGCGTTTATTATCGGCTAATGTATGTCAACGTGTTCCTCGGGGAAATTTTTCTTTTTTCTTTTAAAATTTTTTTGTGCGGATTGTCGCATTTGTTTTGAGATTTGTAATTTTATTGTAATCGCAGGGAATATGGAAGGCAAAGAAAATCATCAACCCGAACTATTTCGAAGATTCAAATCCGTTCGGAAGCTTGAAGCCGATTGTATGTCTATTTTTTGTTTGTTTATTTGTATTTTAAGTCCTTGTTTGGCAATGCTGGCTTTGTATTTGTTGCGAGTATCCCATGACCTGTAACGTCTTGAGTAGTAATTAGCGCTTGTCCTTTAAAGATGGGTAATTTTATCACTGCATCATTCCATTGAAATGTTTTATAGGCTGCCGTTGGATTTGAGTTATGGTCTATGCAGTCCGACATTATATTTGATAACATAATCTTAGCCAGCGACCAGTCTATCATTGACCAGTGGACTTCCCAAACGTAAGTAAGCCTTCTTGTGTGCCCTATGTTGCACGCTTTCGTTTCGTTGTTCCATATTACCATAGCTGGCTTGTTGCCTGCCACTTTGGGTGACTTGTTGATCCTTCGGTCCCGCCAGATTTCCAAAAAATTGCCTGCGTGGGATATGCTATCTGCGTTTTTGTACGGTAGCGTTGGCTCGGCTTTTTCGAGTTATCTATCTGTCTATCCATCTATCTATCTATATATCTATCTATCTATCTATCTATCTATCTATCTATCTATCTATCTATCTATCTATCTATCTATCTTCTTGATGTACTTCTGTGTTTATGTATTTATGTAGTTGTCGTTTGGTATACTTTTGTATTTTTGTGTTTATGTGCCTTTTTTCCCTTTAGTTGGGACTTAAAGCACGCGTTCGAAGCAAAAAGCGACCCTAGTGCTGTGGTAAGATGTGTGGTGTGCTATTGTGTTACTGTTCATACGCGTATGCATGTGGTCGTATGTGTGCTAGTTGGAGGATCCTGTGAAATGTGGATGGATGGCGCTAATGCGAAAACATGGTCTGCGCTTTATGCTTTGTTGTTGTTATTTTTTTTTCTTCGCGTTATTTGTTTATTTTTACGCGGTTTGTGCATGGTTCTTGATTTTCGTCCTGGTGTTTTCGAGATTCTTGGGATGTTTTAGAGTGGCATGATAAGCTCTATCCTCAGTGCTACGGAAGAGCGGCCTTGGTTATGGGCCCTGTATGCATTGGCGGTCATCCTACCCGTCATTCTTATTTATGTTTTTTGCTTCCGCGGCAAGAAGGTAAGACCTCAAGCAGGCTTCGTTGAGCGTTGATCTTCTCTTGCGTCAAATTGTGCCACCATTTTAAAAGTCAAATTAGTCGAAATGTTGAACTGAATGGCTGCTTTGCGGTCCTTTTCAATTAAAGATATAACGACGAACCACTGCCAGGAGTGAAGCCGAGGCTTGTGAAGACTGATTGAGCGCCGCCGCTGGTTTAGTTCTGCAGCGCACCTTTTTATTACTGTCAGATGCTTCCGCTAATTTCTTTGTACGTTTGTCCTATGCCTTAGCTTTTTGCCGTCTGGCTTGACGTACTGCTACTTGAGTTCGGTCTCTTGTATATGCCTGTGGAATGGTCTCTTAAGGATCGAGTTGCCGAAAGAAAGAAGACCGATGAACCTGTGCCTGATGACATCGAGAGCGAGGAACCGCTCGCCAGTGGAGAAGTAGGCTTCTTCTTTGCTTGCGCGTTAACTAAATATCAATATTCCACAACTGCTGCTACTATCGGTGACTATTGATGTGAATCTATTACGTAATGTTCCTATTTGTTGAAAGGTGGTCTTCTAGAAGTCTTAAGTGCAAATATTGAAGTTATTCTTTTCCTGTGAGTTTTAAAAGTGTCGCTTCGGATGGTTCAGATCTATCTAGTTTCGATCTTCACTCGCCGTATGGAAAATGACTTTTGGTTTGATGATGATTTTTCTCGCTTTTATTTTAAATTGACTGTCTGTCACGAAGTTCTTGCGGAAGTCTGCGTTGCCTGTGATTGTTCTGCTATTTTCATTAGGATGCCGAGCCACAATCAGGCGGTGACTCAATCGGACGCGATGTGGTCGCTGATTCCGAATCAGAAACAGAGGAACCGAGGGAAGTCGTTGACGGAAGTGATGAAGACCGAGGCGTACATGATTCGTCCGAATCTGAGACTAAAACGAGTGATGATGCTTCGGAATGTGTTACATCACCTGTGGTAGCCAAATTGGAAGCAACACCGATGGTATTCTTTTTGTGTGTGTTCTGGGTCTTACTAAGTGTTAACCGATGATCATTCTCGTAAGTTTTGCGGTCAGCCTTGTGACGCAGCCTATGTGTCGTTAGTTCAGTGTAATTTCTTAGGACATCTTGCTGATATGCTTTCATGGTCGCTTTATCATTCCATATTCGAAAGTTTTGTGTTTCTGGTTCAGGCTGCAACAGAAGAGCAAGTTCCGTTGAGCGCTCCTGCTGAAGAGGTTTGTTTGATAAAATTTGAAGTTGTTTTTCCAATTTGTATATTTCTTCACTAGAGATCGCACTTATAGCTCTTGATTACAAATAGTTTTTTGACCTCGCGGAGTTCGTTATTGCATGGCGTTTAACGACGTTTCGTTTCCTTCAATTATTGTGCATTTTATCTTCCTATTATCGAGTCTATTTTCAATTGGCAGTACAAAGTTTATATTGCATTTTGGGTTCTTGTTGTTTTAGGCTGAGATCGATAGTAAATCTCAATCCAAATCATCCACGTCTAATACAGCAGACTCACCCACTTCATCTCCTAGGTAAGGGCTTAGAAACTCCCAGTATTTTCGCGTGTTGATCGCCCGTCGCGCTGGCTACCTTGGTGTACGGTTTGGGGAAGGGGGGGTTTGACTCGGATGTGATCATGCCCTGTCGAACCCAATCTCCCATGACTTGGCTTGGACGTTGTCCTTTCCTATGTTGTGGAATTGTTCTTGCTGTTGGATGTACATAGTTTTTTTACACGCATGTGGTAAGACTTGGGTTGGCTCTTCCGTGACACGTGATAATTATTGGCATTCATAAAATATTCTGGCATGGTTGAAGCTTTCGAGCTGCATTGCTCGTATTCATGCTGCAATATAGAATGGTTTCCATTATAGAAATCCATCTCAAAAGCGAAAGCCACGCAAGGACACGTAGTGTTTCTGGTTCTTGTTTCCAAAGGTTTCGTCAAGGAGAAGCCGGTCTATTGAGAAGTTCTATCCTACGCCACAGTAGCTTTCTTTGGACCCGCCACTGAAACTTTATTCTTCTTAGGACTCGAGTGCTTTACAATGTCATTGCTTCTCTTGATATCTCCTGATGTGGTTTCTTGTTGTAGCCTATAGACAGATACGGAATTCATCTTACTAGAAGAGGTCATCAATTTTTTTTTTCTTCAGTAGTGTTCAATTAGTTTCGGTAAAAGTGCGCGAGTTTGGTGTTTACGTTACTGAAATATTACGGTACAGAATGTGTGCAACAGCATCTGACGCGAAGTACATCACTGTTGGTTCCTCGGCATCGCGGTTGGCTACGTAAAGTTTAGAGGTGTCGAAATTACGCTGTTCAGCCTATGGTTTAAATTTTGCGAAGTCTCCTTTTAGTTCGATGGTTGCAATAGTTGAATGCTTTCTCTATCTCGTGCTAGTGTTTGCTTCGTGTTTAACAGCCAGCTGTTCGTTCCTGCTGTCAAGACTTACGATGGATAAGCCGCGTGGCAGTGACTGCGGCGCGGAGTTGAGCTCTTCCTTAGCTCCTTTTTATTTTTATTTATTTATTTCCTTTTTTTTTTTTTTTTTCTGTCGAGCGACTGGCAAGAACAAACAATGAGCAGCTCTGAGATGTCAGCAGTGCGCTACCTTGTTTTGTTATTTTTCCCCTTCGTTTTCCTTCGTTCATATGCTGATGTCAGTTTGCAATACAACAGCCACGCTAACCTCTCGGCCCGTTTATCTGATGTTAGACAGGTCTGTTGCACGTTTTGCTGCTCCGGCCATCTGCACGAAGTCGCATCGTTTGAGCTGATGGTGGTAAGGATTTCGCGGATTGTCTCGCGTGCTTCTCATTCTTTGTGTTCATTCCTTCTGGTTGTAGCTTCCTGAACGTGCGTTCTGAAATATATGTCAAGGTTGGAAACACTATGATGCAAAGTCGTTATAATTTCATTGCGCTTATTATATTGCTCCTGCTATTGCTTTACTAACGGTTTACAATCAGCGGGGATTAAACAACGAAGCATCTTCTCGCATCCTTGTGCCAGTATCTGCATAAATGATCGAATGCATATCCACGGTTTTAAAAACGTAACTGCTTAACCTGACGCAGTGGCTAAATAAGGCTGTTTTTTTTCCAAGCTACAACTTGGTGGCGATCAGCACAACTTGGTGGCACTTGCTATATTTAGTTTGCATATACTAATGCGACGAGTTTTATGTGTGTTGTACCGACTTCACAACAAGTTTATTAGTATCCTCAGCCGAATTGATCCCAACTTTTGACGTAAGAAATCAGACCGTGCCTCTTGCATGAAGACATTGCTACGTCCTCAGCCAGCCGAGCAAGGTAGACATTTGCTCTGAAACTTGGACGCCGCTTAGTTTCCTCTGCAGTCCTGAAAAATCCGTCCTCTCTAAACATGTCTGCCTCGTTCTGTGTGAAGGCATAGTCGCCGTTTGATCTACATTTTTCATTTCCCCAAATCTTTTGTATAAAAGCCGCTCGGTGAGGGAAGCTACTCCGTTAAATAATAGCTGATCAACGCCACTGGATTCTTTAGAACAATGCGCTTTCATCTCAACTTCCAGTACGTCAAATATTGTGCGCGTCACCTCGTCTGTCTCTACGTATCGGTAAACGTCCTTCAGTGCAGCTTTGGCATCAGGAACACTGAGCTTCCCCGCACGAGTTCTGTCTCGATGTCTGAAGAACAGGGTATACAGATGTTGCCTGTGCGTCGACAGAACAACAAATCGTCGCAGGTACTCGCCAGCCGTCATTCCATGCAGCTCAAGCATATCAACTGGAAGCTCGAATCGACAGCTATCGCTCGCAATGGATATTGGCTCTTTCAACCAACGTGCATTTCTGTCCAAAGGGTTTCGATTGTCCTCCATTCACAATGCACACTAAAATTGCCAATTCAAACTGCTCCTAGTCGATTTGAAGGAAGATAGGAGGATCCTCGCGACAACTTGTCGGAAGCGTTCTGCTAGTCCGCTTTAAGCTATTATAGAAGCAACTTACCTGAACTGATACCCGAATCTTTCTTATTACAGTCAGTCATCTTTGAGATGGCAGTGTGAACGGCGTGTCTCAACAGCTTGATTGGGCAAAGGCAGCTTTCTCACGTCGTTCTTAAACTTTGGTATTTAATCAGACTCGATTGCGTTTCAGTTTAATGCTGAATAGGGTCGGTGTCACCTTCTCCGTAAGGCTTGCGTTGCTGTTTCGGATGCTGAAATTTAATGCTGCAAATATCATCCTTTCAAGAATTCTTAAACCGTTTCATTCCTATGCTCTTTCAGCTGCGGCCCGTAACTTTTTTTTACCCGTCTGTCGAACTATCACATGATGTGCTGGGGATAGTCGTATTGCCCGGCCTCCAAACGACGGGCAGCTTGCACGTAAGCATAGCTAGTCTCTGTGAATCTTATATATCTTCTGCACTAAATGCAACGCGAGTCAAAATTGTTCTTGTAATTTTTGCAAACGGAGTATGCAACTCATATGCAATGCGGAGTTCAAGGATATTCAAAGCCTGTGTTGCCCAAGGACCAAGTCTATCCTCGACTATGGACGTAAATATGGTGCAAGTGGAAGTGTCATGGGATGTGGCATGTGTGATAAGCTGCTTGCGAAGCGAAAGAGGGACATGATTTGAACATCTATTATTAGCGCAGAGCTCAAGCTGCGCCAAAACTTCCAATGAAAATCCATTCCGGCAAGTTAGCACCGAAATTCTTACATGATTTGCTGTATGGCGCTTGCGTCACGAGTTCCAAGTTCACGTCTTTTCTCAGATTCCAAGGATTTCATATACGAATAGCGTCACCACCACACACACACACACACACACACACACATACACTCTTGCATCACGAAAGAATGCTTAGAGAACGCCTACAATCTGATTGCCGAACTTCAGTTTGATACGAAACTATTTCCTTTTCTATTGTTGCTCGTCATTTGCCTTCTCAAGAACATTAAACACAGAGCCATACACACACACACACACAGACACACACACACACACACACACACACACACACACACACACACACACACACACACACACA
>QQSS02220843.1:0-10787 GCA_003687565.2 Craspedacusta sowerbii
GTGTGTGTGTGTGTGTGTGTGTGTGTGTGTGTGTGTGTGTGTGTGTGTGTGTGTGTGTGTGTGTGTGTGTGTGCTCTCAAGCAATCATTCGTACGCGAACTGCTTCAAAAGCAAAGTCCGAACCTGTTCCGAATCCTCCCGTTCCTGCGTGGAACGCTCCCGAACGGACGCAGGAGGAGGTCTAGGCACTGGCCTGTCGGGAACGGGAGATCGGGGCGATCTGGGCGAGCTAGAAAAAAAAAACAGACTTCATCTTCAAGACAAGAATCCAACTCAAGGATAATAAGTAAGAACAACAATACGAACAACTAACAAACAAACAAAGCTGACGAAACGTAAAACTCCATGAGCAATGTGTGGATTTATCGAACTTAGGAAGAAAGACTTCAGCTAGAAAGTGCTACAAGAAAAACTTCAGCTATAAAATCCAACTCAAGGAAACGCCATGAGCAATGGGCGGATTGATCTAACGTAGGAAGCAAGACTTTAGATAGAAAGTGCTACAAGAAAAACCTCAGCTATAAAATCCAACTCAAAGAAAACTCCATGAGAAATGTGCAGATTGATCTAACGTAGAAAGCAAGCAATCAGCATTGTGCGAAAGCTTAGATTGAAGAGAACTGTTTCAAGTAAGCTTTCTACTGGAGCCAAAACGTTTGAGACCTATCTTGCCTTGAAGCCATCTTGAATTGTAAAAGTCTCTAGCATTCCGCCAAGCTTACATTTTTTTTATTGTCCTACGCTGTGTGCTAAAACCACGCTGTGCGCCACAGGGTCTACTTGCTCCCCGAGTTTCTAATTAAATACTTTATCTTCGCGCTTGCGCGTTACCTCGTATATCTTCTAGCAAGAGACCTCTCAATTTATAAAGAATGCATAGCAACGCTGCACTCGAATAGCCTTTCAGTTCTGCAACACGATCGCTACAAGAACTGCATGGTCACGCCGTCCCAATTTGTTCCCTTGCCCTGATGACAACACTTGAACCACATCCGACCAATGTCAGACTGGGATTCGCGCTGAGGTACCCAGAGTTAAGGGTCTGCGTCTAGAAACTCGTTTGAAACGAGAAATATCGAGAAATTTCTAGTCTCGTTTGAAACTAGAAAGATGCTCTTCTCGCCTCGGAATTTCTCGCTCGTTTCGAGACGGACCTCCGTCTCGCCTCAAAACCTCTTGTTTATTTCGAGACGGAAACCTTAACTTACCCCTATCAGATCCGATGGTTTAATCCAAATTGCAAATCAAAGTCAACGAGAACGACTACCCAATTTTTTTCATGAAAAAGATTGAAAAATGACTCAAAGACAATTATAAAAACCCTTATACATACATATATATATATATATATATATATATATATATATATATATATATATATAAACATGTTACATACATATAGTTTGATTGTAATTAGTAAACGTGTACAACCGAAGTAATGTTAGCTGCGCTTGAACACCGTACAACCTACGATTTGTTACCTGGAACCCTGGGGCACAGGAGATGCGTCTCTTCGGCCGGCTGGGAAGTCGATGTTCCCGTAGACGTTCTTCGAGTCGATGGGCGAGTCCTGGGAATACCGCGTTGTGCATACGAATGAGGTATTAGAAATAAGGACAAAATTTCAGCGGAATCCCATGGAGAGAGGCTACGATACACCTGAGAGAGGGCCACGATACACCGCGGGAAAGGCAACTATACAACGCGGGAAAGGCAATGACACACCGAGGGAAAGCCAACGATATACCGCGGGAACGCCAACGCTTCACCGCGGGAAAGGACCACCATACACCGCGGGAAAAGCAAAGATCCACCGCGGGATAGGCAACGATACACCGCGGGATAGGGATAGGGCAACGATACACCGCGGGATAGGCAACGATACACCGCGGGATAGGCAACGATACATCGCTAGAACTACCTCTCACAGGACATGCACTCCACACAAATACACACGCGCATACAGTAGTACCGGAAAACCATCAAAACACATTTCCCCAAATCTGATCGTAAACCAAGCATCCCTATCAAACCAAACATAAACTAAGGCACAGCGCATCACATTTTAGATAGAGATATCGAAAAAATAAAAGGAACAGACGGACAAAACAACAGAGAGATAAGCAGAGAGATAAACAGAAAGAGAAATAGAGAGATAAACAGAGAGATAAACAGAGAGATGAACAGAGAGATAAAAAGACCAACAAGACAAATGAACATAAGCAGAGATAGACATCTAGACACATGCAAACCAGTCATGTTCAATTCATACTTCGGAGACGCTTTACGCATGACGCAATTTTCATCCCACTGGTTTGCTCTGGTATGTGCGCAGAGCAGTTTACTCCCACTGGAATGTCCGCGAACGTCGTTACTCCCATTAGGAATGCCGGCGCATTACGTTGGCAACCGTTGGCAAACGCGTGGGGTGCGAGGACAATGGAAACGGATGACAAGCGCTTGAGATGGATTTAGTTTATCTTTTACGCTAGACGCTGCCTTCCCCCGCTCATCCAAGTTGTCTCGCCCCCGACGCGCCCTTCAGGTCAATATCCACGCGGCAATTAGGCTGTCCTTACCCTCCCCCGCAATTAGACGAGCGTAAAGCGTATCCGAAGTATGAATTGGGCATCAGACTGACGAACAGGCCAAGCGACAAACTGAATGAATGACCGACAAGCTGACAGGTACTTGGCAAACACAATGACAGGCAACCACGTGCGGATGTCACAGTACCTGCTTAGCTTTCAACCTCTTCTGCTCCGTATCAATGTAGTGAGCAATGCTCTCGTAGACAAAGCGATATTGAACCTAAACAAAACTTCAACCGGGTTAGGCAGTGGCGTAAACAAAACAAAACCAAAACAACAATACATGACACATTCAGCTTGCTGTCCACACTTGTCAGGCTTCAGTCGTCACTGCCCCAGACATGCCATCCGTATCCAACCGGCCATCCTCACATGTTGCCTTATCGCTCTCCTTAATCGTCATTTCGGTGCAGCCTCTCTTTTGAAAAAATACGAAGCCGCTGCTACGTATGTCATTTGGTCCACATACAACAATCGTTTTACGGCTGCAAAGCGTCTATTTTTGGACAGCCTTATTAAAATCCGATTGCAGAATCAAGATTACGAGCCTCAAGTTTTGATCACGTTTCAAACTTGCGTATCAGTAACTTGTCTGGTATCAGAGGCTCGTTTCAACTGTGTTCACACTTGCATGCTAACTTCTGAGGCTGGCTTCTGAGGCTGGCCTCTGAGGCTGGTTTCTGAGGCTGGCCTCGCATGCTGAGTAAGTGTGAACAGCAGATTATATACCATCCCTCTCGGAAGGCAGATAGGTAATTACGCTGATTATTGGTAAGTATGCTGAGTACGTAATGCCGTTGGCAATGGCTCAGGGATGTTTAATTACAGCAGCTGTTGCTCTGGCAGGCAACTCTCATCGCTCATGGACGGGATAGATTTTTTTTTTTCAGTCATCGGAGCATGCTTGATGCTATGTTAACTTTGCCTGTCCCATCAGATGAGGAAATGATGTGCTTTATAATCAGGATTACGTCTATGGACCCAACAGGGTGACCACGCCTTCTGCTATGTTGGACTTGAAAAGCATGGCGTAAGTCAAGGTACATTAAAGTAAGTGGGTACATTACCCGCACCCCCTATACCAAGAGGGATGGTATATACGGTTCACCGTCTGCACAGTTTCTTGGAAAAAGACGTCAGACCATCGACTAACCCGAACCGAAACCTATCATGGAATGCCCATGATGGCTGACCAGGCGGAAGCGCCTGGGCCCAACTTGAGCTATGGCAACGAGGAGGAAGGGAGAAGGGAGACCCCTCAACAGAACTCCCTGCTCCGCCATTGGACAATATGTAAATAACGACTTCCTCCTCAAACTGTATATAAACTCATGTAAGCATATTTAGTATAGGCAAGATCGATGAAGTAACATAAATCTATAGTAGTCTCTCTGTACTCCTTTCTTTGTCTTTAGAGTCTCACGATCCTAACATCGTTGCGCTCTCTCGACAAAACCTATCCGAACTTAGTTACGAGCATGCGCTGGCCGGCAAGGAGAAATGTCGATCCCTACCTACCCGAGCATACAGCTTTAAAGTGGGTACGTCGACTGACCTGGGATGCAAGGGCCAGACTTTGCTCGTATTTGGGGGGGGGGGGGGGACGATGACGGCCGGACGGTTGCAAGATTTTGCAATTATGCTTCCCGTATGTGGTTTGGGGCGTGTTATTTTGAAAGGGCATGTTTTTTGGAAGGGGCATGTTATTTTGAAGGGGCATGTTTTGTTTTAAAGGATCTTGCCCACATATCGTCACAGTTCAAGGCGTGGTTTAAGCTTCCACTTTAAGGCAAGATTAAGCACTCAAAAAAACATTGCAAGCGTGGTAGCTCGCGGAAGCGGACACTGAGTATCTTCCGCACGACCTCGAAATTAGAGACTTCGGTAGCTCACATAATGCAGTCGCTTGTTAACTGTTCGAGCGAAAAGAAACCTTTGCAATTATGGCCTGATTAAACGAGCGCATCGACGAACACCATCAGTTACAGCGATCACTCATCAGGTTTGAGAGATAAGCAAGGATTGTAGCGATTGCTCATCAGGTTTGAGAGATGAGCAAGGATCATAGAGATCACTCATCAGGTTTGAGAGATAAGCAAGGATTGTAGCGATCACTCATCAGGTTTGAGAGATGAGCAAGGATCATAGCGATCGCTCATCAGGTTTGAGAGATGAACAAGGATCATAGCGATCGCTCATCAGGTTTGAGAGATGAACAAGGATTAAAGCAATCGCTCATCAGGCTTGAGAGATGAACAAGGATCATAGCGATCACTCATCAGGTTTGAGAGATGAACAAGGATCATAGCGATCACTCATCAGGTTTGAGAGATGAGCAAGGATCGTAGAGATCACTCATCAGGTTTGAGAGATGAGCAAGGATTATAGCGATCATTCATCAGGCTAGAGAGATAAGCAAGGACTAAAGCGAGCAAGGATTGTAGCGATCGCTCATCAGATAACGAACCGAAATAAGAAAACAACCACACGAACAAGTACTTTCCTTTAATGTCCAAGAAGCCACGAACGGGCGCGACCAAATGTTTCGCATCCTAGGAGCCTTTTTCTTAGCCTGTCATCTAATCGCTTTGAAGTTCAATGACACACGTAAATAACACAGCCCTTATCGTCACAACAAAGTCTCGTGTCCACAGAGAGAGCGCCCAAAAAGCCAAACTCAAGCTTTGCTAAGGCACCCACGTCCACTTGCTACCCAATATCATATAATACGCAATATAATACACTTAAAACGAAACTTATACTTAGATTACTCGCCCACGACCAATTGCTGCGCAATAGAATGTAAAAAAAAGCCAAACTTAAACTGAGGCAAAGCGCCTACGCCAAGAAATAAGCAAAAAGCAAAACCTAGACGTATGTCGGACTTTGTACCTCCGTCTGGATCATCCCAGACCGCTGCGTCCTCATCAAACGTATGTTCTTCTGGATGTCAATCTCCCCGTCAAGTCCTACAAGACAGATAGTCAGAACAGAAGTCCTACGATACCACAAGCATGCACAGGGTGACACCAAACCCTGTGTCATCACACTGTGTCGATTCAATTATACAAGGGCTACAGGATTTCAAGCGTATTACTATATTAAGTTGTATTAGTTCGCCCCCACACGGATACTAACACTAGCTAATACTAGCACCCGAGCATACTTCGTGCACACATTCCTAATATGCACCATGTTGAGGCGTTAGCAAATTAATGATGTATTATTTCGCCAACACACTGATACTAACACTAGCTTATACGAGCACAGTAGTATAACATATACAACACACATATTTCGTGCACATATTTCTAATATTAACAATGTTGTCTTCTTTACGTGCGCTCAAGAGTTGCCCAGTGAGTCACAACAAACGTGGGACCTACAAACCTCGTATTTAAACCTCGGAAAAACTGGATCCAATTGCTGGAAAAGCATCGGAGAAAACGCCAAAAGAATAGTTAAAGGTCGGACACGACCGTTAAAAAGCCGCTGGATACCAAAAGTCTGAAGAAGGTCGGAAGACGCGTCGGATATATAACGCCGTCGGAAAAAAATGTCCGATACAAAAAGTCTGAAGGTCGGACGATGCGTTGGATATATAACGCCGTCGGAAAAAAAACGTCGGATACAAAAAGTCTGAAGAAGGTCGGACGATGCGTTGGATATATAACGTCGTCGGAAAAAAACGTCGGATACAAAAAGTCTGAAGAAGGTCGGACGATGCGTTAGATATATAACGCCGTCGGAAAAAAATGTCGGATACAAAAAGTCTGAAGAAGGTCGGACGATGCGTCGTATATATAACGTCGTCGGAAAAAAAGTCGGACACAAAAAGTCTGAAGAAGGTCGGACGATGCGTCGGATATATAACGCCGTCGGAAAAAAAAAACGTCGGATACACGTGTCGGGCGGGACGTCAGCAAGAGACGTCAAAGACAACACGTCACAGCTGGCGAAATGTCGGCGACCTACTGACCTTGCTCGTCCAACAGATGCATGAGTATGTCTATGACAATCACGGTGCCTGTTCTTCCAATACCAGCGCTAGAAGGAAAAGACAAAGCGTTCTGGCTTTTAATTACCGCCTTCTGAAATATAACCGCAGGCAAAACATGACCCTAGCAATGAAACGTGACAAAGATCGCGAAGACCCTTGAACTTGCCGGGTGAAGACAAAAGGGGAAAAACAACAACACGAAAACCAATACAAAATTAGATAGTGCGGCCATGCAAATAAAAAAAAATTAGATAGTGCGGCCATATAAATAAAAAAATTACATAGTGCGGCCATAAAAATACAAAAATTACACAGTGCGGCCATATAAATACAAAAATTAGATAGCGCGGCCATGCAAATACAAAAATTAGATAGTGCGGCCATATAAATACAAAAATAAGACAGTGCGGCCATACAAATACAAAAATTAGATAGTGCGGTCATATAAATATAAAATTTAGATGGCGCGGCCATACAATGACCTAAAAATGAAAGATTCTAGTCGCTAAAAATGCCTCTAAAATTGCTGTCCGAGCTGCGATAAAAGATACAAACCTGCAATGGAAGACCATCGGGCTGTTGACATTACCGGCCAACTTGTGCTTCATATGGACCTCGTTCAGAAGGCCAAGGGCCACACCGGGATCGTCCGGCACACCATGGTCTGGCCAATTGGTGAAGTGGTAGTGGTAGACCATGTGAGGCGCCTTCTTGGCCTAGGGAAAAGAAGCAGCAGATCGACAGGCGATCGTGAAGAATACGCAAGCTTGATTTAACATCGCCGAATTCGACTATAACCAAATTTGACTATCGCCACCTGACACCCGACACCCGAAATATGAACCCATCCGACACCCGACATCTAAACCCCGACATCCAAGATGCAACCCGATACCCAACATCCAACACCCGACATCTAAACCCCGACATCCGACACCCCACATTGAACACCGAAATTCGAACCCCGACATCCCAGTTAACCCCCAATACCCAACATCCGATACCCGATATCTGAACCCCGACATCCGAGCATCCGAGTTGGACACCCGATGCAAGATCTGAACACCGACATGGGAACCGCGACATCCGAGTTGGACAACCGACATCCGATATCCGACATCTGAACCACAACATTCGAGTTGGACAACTGGCATTGGACAATCCGACATCCGGCATCTGAGTTCCACACCCGACATCCCACAACGGACACCGGAATGCCAAATCCGAATACGACCCCCAACACGCGAAATACGTTATGAATACAAGAACGGGTAAACTACGACAGCAAACGATAAAATAAGGAAAGAATCCGTCCCAGGAGTGACATACCTTGTCGGCGTGATAAACACGCAGTTCTCGCATCGTGAATGACGATGAGTCATGCTCAAGCATGTTGTCGATGATGATCTTGTCATACTCGGCCGAAAGTCCTGCAATTCAAGGGATTAGTGAGTCATAGAAATACATGTGACATCCCGGGAGCAATTTCGTGGGAAAGAGAGGCAGGCGAAGTGAGGAAGAAAAGTGCTCACAAGTGAAAGATTCAACGAACACACACGCCGGTGTTTACGTACCAAGATCGGGCCAGTACTTGGCACACTTTGCCTTCCCACCCTCGATTTCGTTCGTCAGCATCACCACAATCGAAGAGCCATGCTGGTAGATCATCGTCCAGAAGTGACCGATAGTGTTCGGTAGGGGACCTTGCGCGGCGATGTAGCGGGCTTTCCACGTCGAGAGTTCCGCCTGGTGGGGAGAGGGGGAACAAACCACACCGCAGGATTCAAGCTGAGTGGGAACACACAGCAAACAGACCCAACCCCCACGGTTTCCTCTTAAGCTCACGGCCACGACTGGGCGACCTAACACTCCTGGACGATTACCTGGCATCCTGGTTACCTGAATTCCCAGCAACGGTAAAATCAAAAAGTCTACGAGACTTGCGTCGCAAATATCACTTGCTCGAGTCTGTGCAATCTTACGCTTGACTCATAGCGCGGTTTAAGTTCAATGGCGCGACCGAATTCTCTTCGCTAAAACTTATTACACGAATGTTATGGTAAGGTATAACTAAACCGTTTAGCTCGCTCTGCCAGAGACGTAGCTGCAATCAATATTCAACGCATTATTCTTTTTTTTTAGGCTTGTGTGGAGACAAATGCCTCTCACACGAAAACTGACTCGACTAAATTCTTGCTACGATAGAGGCCAGCGCATTCTCGAGTCTAAGTTTCGCTACTGACCTAGGAAACGACTTTCGAAACCCAGGCAACAAGGAACACATGTGCACCCGTCTCTAACGCGGGTCCATCCCGACAGCCTCGGATATAGGAAGCAAACTTTGCGGATAAACTGCCGGCACCAAGCCGAGCTAGCGTGCTATCTAATGCAGGATAGCCTCGAATAAAGGAAGCGGATCAACGGCCGGCACCGAGCGAAGCAAGCGTGCTATCGTAAAGAAAAAAAAAATAAAATAAAAAATCATTGAACCGTACACCATTGCATATCCTTCATTAATCATGTCGCAGAGATATGCCAGATGCAACGAGTAATAGATACGCTGCAAATGAACATGAGTAGCGGAAAAATTACCCACAATCCTCGTGTGCATTTTCCTCCTTGCCTGGGTTGTGAAAATTTCTCCCTGGTCTAGAGGCGGAACTGAGACCCAAAATGGCGTAGTAGATTGCAAACATTCGTCCAAGAAAGCATTAGCGAAAAGCAGCGCCTCACAGCTGTACAATAAGCACACATAACGATAAAAGCAGTCGACACTATTTGCGGATACAGAATTCGGCAACTCACGTCGATGTAATTGGCGTTGATATAATCCCTTCCGGGTTCCTTCGGGTTTCCCCCTTTCAGCAGAACGCGGGAATGATCGTCTAAATCACGGTAGGCCAAGGATGTAAGGCCGTGGACTAACGCACGATACGACAAATCGTTACGCATGCGTAAAGCATAGTACGCCGTGGATATAAGTCCGTGGACTAACGCTCGATGCTGCAAACAGCGTTAAACATGCGCAAAACATAGGAGGCCGTGGTTAGAAGTCCGTGGGCTAACCCACGATACGACAAACAACGTCACGCGGGCGCAAATAACAGCACGCACGCCAATTCAATAAGGACGGGCTCACCACTAGCGAGGTTCAGATGCTGGACAAGTACACAAGAACCATTCCTGTACCTGACAAGTTCAAGCAAATATCGCTTACGAAACACTTCTTTAGTTTAATAATTAGATATAGGAAGAAGTCTTGCAAAGCATCGTCAATGGGAATGCCATCATCAAGTGGCAATACTAGATTGAAGTGAAAGTTTATTGAAATGCCTTCCCCTTTCTTCGTTTATCTTTAAATCTTAAATCCTCATGCATGCAATTATAACGGAACGGTAGCCAATCGCATTCAGTGTCAGAAAACAAGCAACTCTTCGGGAGATATAAGTGAATGAAACCTGCGAGTGAAACGTCAAACTCAAGCGCACTTATAAACGAACTGCCTATGACAACTCAATTACCATTACAGCTTACTTATCACTCAAATAAATTATCGGACGTCCAGCGTAATAGATATGGCTTAATTGACGAAAAGAAAGTTAAACCAGAGCGAAGCCACAGCTTAATTCTAACGATAAAGGAGACAAAGATGACGGAGATAAAGATAAAGGAGATGAAGATAAAAGAGATAAACATAAAGGAGATAAAGACAAAGGAGATAAAGATAGTGGAGATAAAGGTTAATAGATAAAGGAGCTTAACGTTTAGGCCAAGTTGCTATGCAAAAAAAGGCACCACAGCGTCCCCGCTTATTAACGTCGACAATTGGCGCCGAAGCTTTGCCAACGTCGAAGATACTCACAGGGTAGTATGTTCTTGTACCGGTTCTTGCCAGCGTTCTCTTCAAGCTGGCCCGCATTGCACGCGTACACACCGTCGTTATGATCGAAATGCTGGATGTGCTAAAAGCATCAGACACAGGCTACATGAAGCCCCGGACGGGTAGCATGCCCCACAAAACGCATGGCAGAACATGCACGGGATGCATTAGATCAGACGATAGAAAGATAGATAGACAGCAAGCCAGCCAGCCAGACAGACAGACAAAAAGCTCGATAAATAGATAGATAGAAAGATAGATAGATAGATAGATAGATAGATAGATAGATAGATAGATAGATAGATAGATAGATAGA
>QQSS02220854.1:0-10787 GCA_003687565.2 Craspedacusta sowerbii
TATATATATATAGAGAGAGAGAGAGAGAGAGAGAGAGAGAGAGAGAAAATAAATCTGAAGATTTGCCCGAGCTTTTGACAATGTCAATTGTCGTCATCAGGCTGCATACAAACAGAAAATAGTAACAGAAGTTGCAAATGCATACAAGCGAAATGATATCGATAGCAAACCAAACAAGATGACGGAACATGAAGATTATCCTAGCTTGATAATCGATTCAGGGTTCATTATGCAAAGAAAATGATCATTGCTGTTAGTTAAAAGTGCAATTTAATCGAATGGCGCTTCAGTTTTATTGCAGCATGTAATGCACCATACAAAAAACCAATATAAATGGACAATTCTTAGGCAAACCTATTCTTGATTTGCATATGTTCGTATTTCATGCACCCTTGGCGCCCGTGCTTGCTCTATTTGCCTGTGTTTTTCGCCTGTGAATGATTTAGCAGCCTTCTAGGGTATTTTAGCTCCCTGCAGAGATTCGTCAAGTAATGTTTTACAGAGACAACCGTACTCAATCCTTTATTTTGCACGAATTGCGCATAGATTATATGCGATTCAGAGAGCGGCCATGGAAGAAGTCCTTGCTAACCACATTCAATACATGATCGCATTAATTGAGATGCGTTGTAACGCACGCGGAGGAGCTCGGAATAATACCGTTTTGACTGATCTCCACAATTTGCCGCCTGAAGGTCAATCTCAACGGGTTCGAGGCTTCATGTTTCGCAAGGCAAGGAGGGTTAATGCGGGGATAAGGATTTAGTAATCTAATGCCTGCCATACTCTTAATGAATTGCTGAAAACGCACGCTCAAGGAGATGATATTAAGCAGTGTAGCGAGCGCTACTGCGTTGCTTCTTTCTGACAAAATATATTTCAGAGAACATGGAGCAACAAGCTACATTGTCATATAAAACCACAGCATCGGTTGGTTTTCATCGTCTGGAAGAATTCATGTATCGCCATAGGTAGTTGTCCACTTTTTCAGAATAATTTATTCTAATTTTTTACAAATAAATTTTTGTAATCAGATAATAAAAGTCCTTTTTTTTTTAAAGATCGATTCTAAATTTCGGGACGCTTCGATCTTGCATCAGAACGTCCACGTCAAGCTTGGGTTCAAGAAGAGCGAGCTGAACGCTGAGATGGGAAGGCGAAGAAAGCTTACTTTCGACGGGCTGGACAACAGTATTGAGGACACATGGGTACGCATTGCTGCACGCAGACATTGGGGCATGGTGGTGGTGGTGGTGCAGGCATGCCTGGCATTCCACCTGGTCCTGGCCATCCTGGTGGTCCTGGTGGTCCTGGAAGTCCTGGTGGCCCTGGTGGTCCTGGTGGTCCTGGAGGTCCTGGACGACCTGGGGGTCCTGGGTTACCTGGAATTGGTGGCATTGGTGGTGGTGGTGGTGGAGGTGGTGGTGGTGGTGGTGGAGGAGGTGGTGGTGGAGGAGGCGCGTAGCAGCAGGTTGGAGCACAGACAGGTGCGCAGTACGATGGACAGGAAGCATAGCATGGGTTAGCATCACGCTTCAGCATCTCTAAAGGTAAAACAAAACTTATGAAAATAGATATGACGGTAATTATCAAACAACTTATAGTACAGTCACGCTGACATCAAGTTGATTTCAGTAATAATTCTTAGGCTCTTGCGGGCAGGGCGCAGTGATCGCACGTTTATTTTGTCTGATATTTCGACGAACATAGTTGCGAGTGAAGTTAGGTTCTAACGGATGTGTTCATACTAACTATTAGCTCAGAGCAAGGGCTTCATACCTTTAAGCAGAGAGAACAATCAATGCTTGGTCAAACTTACCGTGAAGAGTGCTTGCTTGACTGTAGGCAGCGCAAAACAGCACGATCCCGATTACGAATCGGGCAGCCATTTCTGAGTACCTATAGATCAAAAGTAAAGGAAGTGATCCTTACTCATAATTATCATCTTACCCCGCCTAATTATTTACCGCTTTGGATCTAGGGTTTTAAAAACTTAACGAGTAAAGTCTTAACAATGAAGGTATAAAATTGTATGCACCATGTAGCGACCTGCACTTGCATAAGAACTTGAAACACGTTATAGAGAAAAAATGGGAGAGAGAAAACTGCAAAATGGAAGGGTATATGCAGGCATCACCTAAGTATCAACATAGTATAGGAAAAGATGCCTCTAGGATTAGTAGAATAATTGAAAGTCTAAAGCCTTCAAAGGTGATATCATTTGGAAGCTGACCCGAAAATCCACTCGAGCTTACCTTAGTACGAACTCCGATGTGCTCTGACGACCACTCTATAGGATCTAGCAAACCATGAAAATCTCGGCTAGCTTTAAGTAGAGCCCCTCTCATTTCCCCTCGCGTGCTCAAGTTCTCCCCGAAATCTGATTGGCTGATGAGAATACGAAGTCGGTCAACTATGGCCGTGGTCAAGAAACCTATTGAGGAGTGGTCATGCGTACCGACGCATGCGAAAGATCAAACATGAATTTTTCATGATCGCAACATTCCTGCCTAGTCTAGTGTGTGATTTTCGACAGAATACCTGTTCCTTCATATGGTAAATGTTTTCGGTGGTTGGTGGTCGGGGGGTCGGTTAGAAAGTGTGAGAATAGGAGAAATTCGTGATTTATGACGTAACTAAAGCCGATGGGAAAAGAAAAATACGAAAATATTTCGTACCGGGTCTAATTTCTTTATTGTCTGCGGCATATGCGAAATGAGTGGAGATGGGGGAGGGGAGAGAGGGGTATCCTTCCCAACTCGAATAAATGAGAGCTGCTGATTGAATGCGATCTTTCGTTTGGTTCTTCAAACTTTTAATAAACTTCCTACCAGCTTAAACTTCCTAAAAGCTTGACCAGTTATTCATTTTGATGCTGTCACTGACCTGAACTTACAATAGCTACGAATAATTGACTTGTAGGAGAGAAGGGAAGTCGGCCACATATATGAATTTCAAGTGCTAATTTGACTCCATAACCCTCGCTAGGTCTAGTTTTAATAAGGGAGATCAACGTGGACTAGACATACAGCTCCGAGAAAAAAGAAATAATAAACGTGCTAATTAATGGAGAACGATTTTGAAGTGAAAGAGTGCAGATCTATGTAATAAAGAATACGCGGAATGATTGATGATGATCGCTAATTGATCTTGTCTTATTTTTTCTATGTACCGTCTCTGCTACAGCCTGAATATTATCAGCAGTAATCTTTAACACGATTATCATGATATCTACCAAGTAAAAATTTTCGGCAGAGAGGTGGCACAGATCTACACAAAAACCACCGCCATTCGGATTCGTGCCATAAATGAGTGCTAAACAGCCTTATTGGAGTAAATAATTATGCATATTGAGTATTACTGGACTATTATAATTATTCGGAAAACAGAAAATGGAACATGCAGGATGTAGGCACGGAGGCTTATGCATGTGAATGTAGTAAAATTTTCGAAAATCAACATGAAAAGAAAGTCAATTTGTACCCAGTGTGACAGCGACACTCATACAAACTTACACCAGAGGACTAGAGCCCTTGAAAATAGCTTTAGGTTATTCTAATTAATCTTACTCTTGCATCCCTAGCTGGTATTTTTAATCATCGTGAGCTGTCACTTGTGAATGCGTGGAAATTTAGGTGAGCAGCGAAATAACTTTTTGCTGAATTGGGAAGTCCATCCAGTAAGTGTACTAGTCTGCGAATGAACTCCAAAACACCTAAAAACTTGATAAGCGTTGCTTGAATTTTAAATTTAAAAACAAAACAAATTTTTAAATGATTTATACAAGAGAAGTGACATTCGGTTTATCGTTCAAGTATAGCGAACTTGCGACCTCAAGCAAGCATGCCTTGAGGAGAGTCTGTTTAGTTGCGTATCCTTCAACAATACTATTCTTATAAATTTGAAATGCCTTCTGCCAAGATATTCATGTTAAAATAATTATCTATGGAAATGCAAGTTTAAAAAATAACTAACAATGCGAGAGAAAATGAACGTCTTTGAGCTAGCATTGTTTGTCAAAAAAAAAAAAAATGGAGGGCGTTTGCTTTTGTTAGAAATACAATCTTCAGATTTACTTCTCGAAAACTATAACCTTTTATTATTGATTTCGTGATTTTGAGGAATATATGGCTTCTGCATGTTGCAAAGTAAGAATTGAAACTAATGTTGTGTTATCTGCATCCAGATATGAAAATGGGTCTCAAAACTGTCGCAGCTTGATGCTTGATTCGCTCATAACATTACAAAATCCGCAATAGAACTTCCAAAATTAAAAAGTAATCGAGTATACGATTCGATGCACCAAAGGGAACAAAAAATCTAGAAATTTATTAAAACAGAGACTTTGCTCCTCATTGGTATCTGCAAAGTTATGGAGATATTCGAGAGTATGTAATTTAGGCCAAGTTTAAGTTACATTAAAGCTTAGCGATATGGGATAATGAATGGTATAGGTGGATTTTCTTAGTAGGAGGTTTTGAGTGACTGCAGAATAAAAGGCAACGTAAGTTTTGATGTTTGCAAAAAACATTATCGAAGTGCATCCAATCTGAAATTAGCGAGCCCTTCACGATTAGACTAACTGGAAAAAATGGACTTATTTTAATACAGCGATCGGATTCTAAGAATAAAGAAAAACAACAGTTAATTTGGACTCGAGATCACCCCCTTTCTAGCTGGACCCTGTGTTTACTTCAAGGCTAGTCGCTAAGCACGCCTCTTGTTTACGCTACTGCTGATCGGCTTGTGATCACTTACCCTCTGGCTGATCAATTCATTACAGTAGTTAGTCGAGTTCGTTATCCATGCTGAAGGTTTCGTTTTGTGGTTTTTTTTTAATTGGGTTACGGTTCGATAATTAGCCACCCATTAGTATTTCTGTCTAATCAACAGTGTGCGTCTGAAAAATTCATGGATTCGGCTCGAATAAGTGACGAAAAGAATGCGAAAAGAGATCCGTGAAGTTCCATCTAAAGGAATGCTCTTCGCAATTTCCAGGTTCCAACTTCATTCTCAGCTGAATTCCTGAAAGCTCTGACTACGTAAGAAGCGTAAACATTCCTATTATTTACAATTACGTACGCTTATAATTAAAGATTTCTCGCCAGGTCGTTGGCTTCAAAGAACCAGATGAATATTTTAGTCTAGTGTTTACATTTGGCCTCATTTTAATCGCTTTTTATCACTGGACATACGTCGCTTCACGCAGCTGTCGTGGCAATTCCGTCGAGGTATGATCTGAACAGAAAAGTGATTATAAGTAAATAAGTTTTCCAAACACGGCCCGAAATCGGGGTGTTGAAGATTCCAGAAGTTTCTTGAATAAATTGGGATAAAATAAGATTTTCAGAGACTATGTAATACGTGCTAACATAAGGAGGTACCTTAAAGCCATGAAAGTTAATTTGTCCTCAATTTTGCCTGCCGTAAGTGTCAAAAATACTTCTAAGCCTCGCATCTGTCATTCAAGGTGCTTCCTTAAGCATGATTGTGAAAAATCGTAACTGAAGGCAAACCCATGGCCTTGACGTCGCATAAATTACCTTCCAGCAAGGAGGGCCAGTGGCAATCATCAATGACTTTGTAAGTTTCTGATCACTCATTTGAACGGCATGCTTATGCCAAAAATGTCAATAGTTTTGTTCAAGGATGACTTGATTGACACATTACGTACATCAAGTACATCCCGTAATGACTTACCTTCAGAACTTATGCCTTTAACTCACAAGGCAAAAAGCGACCTTGGTGGTTTGAATTCGAGGTAAAAGCCAGCTTCAAGTTACATGTAGATATTTACATGTTTTACATAGATATTTACATGTACATGATATTTACATGTACTTAGATAACGAACTACAAGATACATGAAAAATTACAATATTTAAGGAAGAAAGGAGGAAAGGATAAAATAGAAAATATAAGAAGTTTATTGAAGATATTGTACGAAGAAAAGCATCGTTCTACCGCGTGCCTGCAGGCGGGATGTGGACCAGGGAGATAAATAAGCTGACAAGTATCGTTACAAACGAAAGTCTACATTCTTCAAAGTACGCAGAAGTCCTTGAGAAAATCCAGCGTCTTGATTTGGCTTCTCAAATTATCTTCCGTCCAACAGAACCTGTCCTACACGCTGAACATAACTCCCGTGGTCTGATATAACTACGCCATGTCCAGTACCCGTTCATTGCAGTAACCGAGTTGACAACAACAACAACAACAACAACAGCAACAACAACAACAACAACAACAACAACAGTTGACCCAGAGTCGTTTTGCCCATGTGGCTTGTTTTTGATACAGGAACTGTCTGCCACATAAATAAACTGCAACTTCCTTTCTCCAGCTCTCCCATCTCAAATTCTTATAAAAAATTAGTAGGAATATCCGTCTTTTTAAGTTTCAAGTAGTTAATACAAAGCTTAATAGAAGGTCCCAACTAAGCATTAACATCTCTCATTCCTTCTATTTCATTATTCTCCTTTCTCCTTCTCTCTACCCATCTCTCTAATCTTTCTTTCTCAATATCTCTCTCTCTCTCTCTCCCTCTCTTGTTCTCTCTACTTGTTTCTCCCTCCATTTCTCATATATCTCTCTATATTTGATTTTTCATGAGACCTCCTATTCCAGTAAAATTGGAAGCAACGGAGAGAGAGAGAGTGTGTGTGTGTGTGTGTGTGTGTGTGTGTGTGTGTGCGTGTTAGTGTGTGTGTGTGTTAGTGTGTTTGTGTGTGTGTGTGTGTGTGTGTATGTGTGTGTGTGTATGTGTGTGTGTGTGTGATCTGATCATCTGATCTGATCATATGATCTGATAAATATCTGATCAATATATATTTTTTATTATATCAGTATTCACAGCAAATCAAACCATAGCCAATACAGCTCCCTGAGATTCTAAACAAGATTTCCCAAAATATTTTATGTTAATTAGGGTTACAAAAAACTAGATATTGTGCCTTTATACTGCTGTTGGCAATACAAACACAGCAACCAGGATCATGTTTAGGCTTTGGCTGAGTTATGGTGATGGCCTGGTGTTGTGAGGGAAGCCAATAATTAGGATAAGGTATTATAGTGATGGCTAGCCTACTCATTCTGCTATTTTAGGCAATGATATTTTTATTACTAAACTAACATCTATGTTTACCTGCTTCTTTAGGATGTTTAAACAACATAATGTTCGTTGCACTGCCTTAGCTATAGTAATACTGCTTTAGGTTCATTGATGTGTATTTTTGTGTTTCATATATAGGAGTCTATTGTTGCACGTTTAAGCAACTGCTCAAGTTGTTCCTCACTTAGAGATATGAGATTGAGGCCATGGTGTTTGGCAACTAAAAGATTCCAATAAGCAATACATTTACTTCTTATTACGTTATATCGAAACTTTTTACTGCAGTTGATACGCTTGAAGAGTTCCTGACTTGATGATGTTCTTGTGTTGTAACTACAAGTAGTTTTTTTTTTTTTTTTGAAAGAAAAAAAAATCATTAAAACTGTTTGGCACGTTTCTGTTAATCCACTGGCGATAGGTTCACTATTAATAGGCAGTTTGTCATAAAAATGTGATCTGTAATTTTGAGGATGTGGTTTTTCTGTATAATGGATCAGCTGGGCTTTGGAAGTCAGTAAATGTAATGATGCGCACAGCTTTCTTTTGCTGTGTTACAAGTCTGTTAAAGTACGTGTTGCATTGCTGGCCCCAGGCTTAGCAGGCGTAAGTTAGGTGGCACGAAAAGATGAAGTGATAGATGTTAATCAGATTTTTAGTAGGCAGATAGTGGTGAAGTATCGCCAGAATTCCGTTTGCTCCGTGGAGTTTAGGTAGCCCTTTGCTGCAATGGGCCTCTCCGTTCGTGTACATATCCATGTATATTCCAGGGTATTTAATGTGGTCAAGGGGATCAATTTTATGTCCATTTAGCTTAAGTTTTAGGTTTCAATTCATTTTACTGTTAGGTTTATGGAAGATTATGATTTCCGTTTCAGTTTCATTAAGAGATATTTTGGTTAGCTAAATTATCATTGGCGTAAGCACTTACGTTTTTTTTAATAGGTGTTCTCGATGCAAAGGAGATTTGTATCGTCTGCGAAATGATATACATTCCAATGAACAATACACGCATTTAGTGAGTAAGTGTGTGAGAGAGTATGTGTGTATGCGTGAGAACTTTTGTTTACTTGTTTGTATCTGGTGAGCGATACAAACAGTATCGTCTTTTGTCAGACTTGGAATGAAGAGCAGGTAAGAATAGACAAGTTTAAGTTACATTTAATTTAGTGGAAGACAATTCACTTATGATTCACAAGCTTTCATTTCCATGTTTAGAGTCTTAGTTCAGCGATGTCATCAGAAATTCATCAATTCTTTATTTCACGGAAATGAAAGAAACGCGATTAGAAATAACAAATGGGAGCTTATTGGCGCATTAATAAATGTCTATATATTTGCTTGTAAGACTGTAGGAAGTTTAGATACTTTAAGTTTAACTATTCGCTTGTAAATGACGTAATAAAAATAATAATTTTAGATACCCAATAATGAAGCACGCGAGGATGCAAAACAAAAAGCGATTGTTGATCCGATCTACTGCAAACATGTGGTTAAAACATACGACATAAACAAAATTGCGTTTAACTAATACTCTAGAATAATAAATAAACCGCGTTAATTCTGCGAGCTCAACCTCATCTTCATAGAAAAATTCATGACGTTAGAGGATTCTGTACATATTTTATCAGCTATGTACTTAATAAAAACGAAAAATTCAGAGAAACGAGGTAGTTCGCCATGTGTTTACAAGCGTGACAGTAGTCTCCGTCGCAGAAAGCCCGTCAAATTACAGATTTTGGATATGTTCAAGTCAAATTTTTGTTTGCTATCAATTTTAGTCCCTAGAAGCATTACCCAGTTTTCGGGCATTATTTTTTTATACGATTCTTTGATGTGTTACTTATTACAATAGGGTCATTTTTTCCTTTGGTTATGTATATGGCGTCGAATATTTCAGAATTTGCTATCACTTCACTTGGATGTAACCAGTCAATAGCAATGTTGGACTCACCCTCTAAGATTTGTTTTAGATCGCCTACGTTACCTGAGTGTGCTGACGACGTATTGTCGTCTGCAAAGTTGTGAATGTCCGCGTTTTGAATAAATACTGTGACATCATTTAAGAAGATGATAGACAATGAGGGACCTGATATAAAGTCTTAAGGTGCCCCAGACAAGATCCACTGGAACATACTATATTTCGCATCTATGCAAAGCTTCGTCATCGGACTAATCACTTGAGGAGATAGGAGCACATACCTTCGTCTCAAATAATTCAAAAGGAATATTCTTTTAGTCATTTAATGTTTTTCCTTTTTTTTTTCGCTGTCGTCTGCAACCTTCGAAAATCATGATCTTTCGACGCGAAGGATACCTTACAGCTTACAATCCAACGAGGGCTTTGCGATCAAGGCTTTGGGTCAGCGAGTTCATGTCCGAGAACATAGCAAAGAAAAAAGATGATAGACGATTTCAAAATCAGGAATAATTTATTAACATAAACTTTTCGCAATACTTGGCCTCCAATGAGCACGAAGTTTGTTGTGCTCATAAGAAATATAAAAGGAAACGATTGGCAAAACGTACGGATCTCGTTTATATATGTACAGTTTTCATACGCTGAGGGTGTTAAATAAAACCACTTGAAACAAGAACTACATCAAAAGAAAAAAAACTTAACAATAGAGAGTGCATTAAAATCAGATTCTAAAGCGGTTATCTAGTTGTATGCAACCAGTTCTACATCCTGCACAGCAGCAGCAGTTACCCGGCATTCCAATCTAATTTAATTCTTTGTAGAACAAAAAAAACAATGCCTAGAGTGTCTGTTAAGATCAAGAAATAAGTGTGCAAAACTATAGTGGCCTTACAGTCAGCGAGAAAAGCCTGTCAAACTATGATACACATCTTAACATATCAGAGGTGAGTAACATACCTAATGTGATGGTATGATAACTCGAATTTCTTAATTGACACCTAACGTAAGCGAGAAAAGAAAAATCAGGAATGATAATATATCCGTGCTCTTTTGAAGCAAGAAAATTAAAGCAAGACAACATTATTTAGAAAATTTGTTTGACCTCTTGGAATTCTTTATGGCATGCCATCATGTCTCAATCGATTGAGTCGTCACATGCCTCGAAAGAGAACGTTCCCTCCCTTGATGTCATCTTGTCAATAGGCAAGGATTATTTCATGCCATCTGTCGAAAGCACAACATTCGAGGAACTGCAAACAAAGTTCAAAGCCGAATCAGCGAAGGTCGCCATCAGATGACGTACACATGAGCGTGGGCACGAGGTTGTGGCGTGACGCGCTCAGTCAAATTCAGGTGGCTGGTATTTTGCTGTCTGACTCGTCCTGGCTGGAATAATGGGCAGAGCACGCTTTTTGGGAGGAACGTCCTTTATTTGGAACGCAGCCGAGTCTATATATTTTTTTGGCCAACGATCGTCGTATTCGCTTTCATCAAGCAGGCTCACGGTCTTGATCGGAGGAACGAACGCTCCCGTGTAGCGACTAAACCACAGACGTTATAATAGATCAATTAACTAATAAACAGATAGATAAATGGATACAGACAGACAGACAGACAAACAGACAGACAGACAGACAGACAGGCATAGAAGATAGATATATACATAGATAGACGGACAGAAAGATGGATAGATAGATGGATAGATAGATAGATAGATAGATAGATAGATAGATAGATAGATAGATAGATAGATAGATA
>QQSS02220865.1:0-10787 GCA_003687565.2 Craspedacusta sowerbii
TACATATACATATACATATACATATACATATACATATACATATGCATATACATATACATATACATATACATATACATGTGATATACTTATTTTGAGCAAACGTCCTTCCCTCGTTATAGTTTCGAGTTACTTCACTAAGTAAGAATGTCAGTGTTTTTCAACAGGCTTCTGTTTTTTATCAATGTCCTCAAAGTTCTTCTTGCGGATCGCATCGAGAATCGTTTCGCTTTTGATGGTCCCACCAATCTTGCGTTGAAGAAAATACCCTTATAACCAGATCTGGGACACACTGAGTGCTCCAAGAGACTTCGAATTCTGAGACTGAGACTTTGACACAAAGTTTTTGAATTTGGGTCATAATATGTTTGGAGACATCATCAAGGTATTCGGGGTCAAATAAATCTTATCACAGTATAGGTATGAAGTGAAATTGAGGATACAATAAGTTGAGCTTGATTTTGCCGAGTTTCAACGTGATATCTTACGGAAGATTTTGTCCTGTCCGAGAGCAGCGAACCGATCGCATAATTAACTTTTTTTTTCGGATGAAGTGGCGAGTCTAACATCAGCACATTTTGGAGTTCAGGAAATTCTTCTTCACTGTGAGTGAAAATTCCATCACAAGAGTTTCTTGCTTGACAGATTTGATTTTAGACTAATTTTTCGCTTGCGCGGCCATGTTAACTCACGAGTACTTACGTCACGATGGCCGACTGTCTGGATTAGGATGCTGAAGATGCTTGAGTCAGCTACAAAACAGATAAAATTCATGGACTTCTATAGTCTGGAAGGACATAAGATTCAAACAGGCATGAGCCGAATCCTGCGATGGCATTTCAAGTACTCCACGATCACAAAGATATCAATGAAAATTACTCCTGCTCATCCAAGTAGAAAACTGGCTGACAAAACGAAGTGACTACCTGGAACTGTGACGAGTGACACGCGTTCATGTCTCGATGCCTGCTTCAGCACCTAGGAAAAATGCCAAGCTTCCAAGCTTTGCGTGGCTTGGAAACGATGGAGACTGGATTAGGGACGCATGGATTCCACATGCACTTGAACATATTTTTTTCTACTGGAAAGGCCTCCATCCAATTTCATATGAACGCGATCTGAGCTTGTTGATGACTTTTCCTATCAAATGACACGCCAGCTCGGCTCAACACACTACTTATGTCTAGATCATGCCAGGAAAACGTGGAAACCATAAGTTATTTATGCGTCAGCTCCTGTCAATATTTGGTCTGTAGCACTCTTGTCTCTAGAGGAAAACTACATTCGAGAGAGTCGTAGTACTGATGCATGATGTGTTAACTTAGGTATATGTTTTGTAGGCATTTGATATCGAAGAGGTCGATTGATGAATACATAGTTGTCTTGTTCAATTCTCAACCGTCGGGCATCTGGTTTGTGAAGCCCATATTTACCCTTTTTGGCTCTTTTCGATTTTTTCGATTACAAAAACTGGGACTAATAAGATTATCTCATTTACCAGTGCATCAATTTCTGCAGCCCTTGTACACAAACTAATTTTCTTTCGAAGAATCTCAATTGTTGTTATAATTGAAAATTTTTTTTTGCTTACTTCTGCGTTTTGGTCGGGGTCTGTCACTGTTTCAAAATAGAAATCCGTCTCACTTCGTTGCATCTGAGCTGGAAAATTAGCTTTATTCAGAGTTTGAAAAGTTCGTTTGTTTTTATAGTATTTGAAGAACATTATAGACCATCATCAAGGCTAGCCTGATGTATTGCAAGAACGGAAACGTGAAAGCACAATGTACTGACACATTGCGGGAAAAACGCCAGAGGAACTGACGCTTAAGTTATTAGAATCCATTTGCATCGTCAAGATCGTTTTCACAAGCTGATCAACAAAGTTTTATTCTTTAAGTTGTCTAAGTGTAACCGACAATGCTAGTGAAAACAGGTTCTGAGATTTGTTGAAAAAAAAACAACATATATTTTTTAGAGCTGCATAAATTTAAGCAAAGATTCTACTGAAATCTATGAAATTCATTGAACAAAATATATTTGCAGACATTTTTTTCTTCTTTATGGCCAGTTAAGACTCCAACCAGAGGTCTCTGACTGGTGTCTTAGCCGGAACGAAACCTACGTAAGGCGATGTGCAGTTTTACTTGATTTCAAATGTAAATTCCGACTTGGGAATCTACTCAATTAATCCTCTGATTGCCACGCTTGTTCGGGTATTTGCCAAAGAATTCATATTTCTCCCACAGGCCTCGCATTCAACACCTCAAGTGCTTTTATAAGTGCCCAATATCTGAGAGATCGGCGCATTCCCTACGCCTATTATGAACGACGGGTAGAAAATTGCTTCGGGCTGAAACTTATATGAGTCCAAACACATGCTGAGAATAACAGACAACTAACAAAGCTAAGATTTCGGAGCCTAAAAGTATTGCATTGACTCAAAGCGTAAAAACGTTGCATGGGGTTGGTTTTCAATGTCACGCATATCCAACCGTTTAAGTTGCTTACAACAACAACAAACATATGCTGAGAATAACAGACAACTAACAAAGCTAAGATTTCGGAGCCTAAAAGTATTTCATTGAGTCATGGCGTAAAACCGTTACATGGGGTTTATTTTCAATATCACGCATATCCAGCCATTTAAGTTGCTTAACAGAGTCCGTCTTTGATCAGAGCAGACTTCAAAGAATTTTACTGCTTTTCAACTGTAAATATTCATTCACTTCATGTACATAAGAGAGTAACCGGTAAGTCTTACAGGTGCTAATATTATCAATTAAGCCCGGTGAAGCGGGATTGGAATATTCCGTTGTCTGCAAAATATACACTGCCCTTGCAGAGTTGTGTGTAAAATTGCTACGCTTCGCTAAATTAACCTATCCAAGCGAAACTTTTTCATACTCATGTTATTTTAGCCATGAAAAGCCTTTTTGCTTAGGTTATAATTTCAAATTTTAATAATTTGCTCATAAATTTTCGAAAGATTGCGACGCGAGATGAAGGCCTAATGTGTGCAATCTACTCATAACACTATGGAAAGGCAGCGTGCTGTTAATAAATATGTCCAAGGATGATATTGCCGACTGTCTATATGTGTACAAGAAATAAGCCCAAAATCGTTACAAATCAAATAAGGATCGAAAAGAAAAAATAAAGCATAAAGAAAATTTTGGAACCGCATCAATGCTTCCGCTCAAACCCCTTGGTATCTAGCGGGACTGTCTTCAGGGCCCAAGCTCGTTTTTGTTACCCTAGAATATTGTCTCGCAAGACTTAGTACATAATTAATTAGTGAATGCTAAATTTGGCATATAAAAAAAAGCGTTTTCAGAAGAATGCTTTGAGAGAATGGATGAGCACAGTAAACATGTTTGAGACGTGTAGATAATTTTGAAGCTGAGTTGAACTTGGCTTTCAGAACTTCCGAGACCTTCCATGAGGTTACTGTATCCATTATTTAGCTTGCCCAGTCATGTTCGCTGAATGATTTATTACAAAAGGCGCTTGACTCGAAATGGGTTTCGTCACACTCAAGACTTTTTTAAAAATTTATGATCTCTATGAGAGATGAATGACTTTGAGGGAAGAAAGCAAGACAACGGTCTTCATGTGCGGCAACGTGAGCTGATGCTCCAGAGCTTCATGTGCGAACTCAACGGGGAAAGGAAGAATCTTGGAATAATCTCACAGCTTTGTTCAGACTCACCTACCTACCTTTCGTCATTGGGGATTGTAAAGCACTGTTCTTCTCATTAAATGCTCCTTTAAAATAGAAAAGGGGATATTTCTTGACATGAGAAGTTGGCTGCATTTAATTATTTGCATGTCGGCAGTTCCTGATGGAAAAGGAAGTTAATTTTATCCATATTTTGTAAAAGAAGCAAACCTTATATCCGAGTTCTATGAAGTATGGCTACTGCTTGAACTTCGGTGGTTGATTCACACTGGTGGCGTTCAGCAAGTGTCCGCGTGAAGAATGACCAAACACATTAACACCATGTCTTTGATTACTAATACTAAATGGATGTGATGGGAGAAGCTTAGATGGAAGTTCGCTGAGCTTGACTCTTTCTTGTGGACTGTGGATATGACCACGTACGGGATGGTCCAGAATGCTGTACTGAAGCTGAGGCGACGCCCGTCCATAGTCTCATACACTAGATTGTCTGTAAGTAATTAGTTCTTTGACATACTTGTTTAAAATGTCCTTTTTTAATATTGCAGTTTCACAATTTTATTACTAAAAGTCAAGACTTGTGTCGAGTAATGTGATAAAAGTCACACTTGTGTCGAGTGATAAAAGTCAAGTAATGCTCAGCAAGTCATCTGTAAGCACCCTAACATCATTCTAACACCCTAACATCATATTAGCATCACGTTCAATGACAAATTGGGCACCGTGACCAAACATACCAAAACAAGATTTAGCAGTTTACGCATCTTTGTCGATGGACAAAAATTTTATAATTCCTTTTAAAAACAGTAATTTAAGCATATCATGACATGTTAATGGTTATATCAACAGATGTATATGACAGTGGGCATTATTGGGCATTGAGTTTGGCTTATTTCTCTTCGAACGCAATACCACATGTAATTTTCTTCAGCGCCACATTACGACGAGCAGCAGATGGCGTGATGCATTTTGGCAATATGTTTTACAGGATAAACGACCAAGCGAGCAGAGGAAAATTATTTTTACAGCTGCTGGCGGTTATCTAGACCCTTCATAATGGACGGGTATGCATTGGTATCCATCAAAGCTGCGCAAAAGCGATGGACGAACAAGGCTTGCTTTCTTGACTCGCTACTCATCGGATTGCGCACATGATCAATACGTGTAAGAAAGAAACATACAGGGTTAGTGCGGCCAGAGTACTGCCCATTCAGGCTTATAGCGCATGAGCACTACGATTAAATTCCTCCATGTATTGCACTTCCCCCGACCTCGAGATTTTTGCAAGGACAGACGTCTTTTGCCCTGTTTGGGTTCGGCTGTGACGTGCAAAGGAAAGCGCAACACTTGAGAGGGTGAATATTCTTTACACAAAATTCTAGAACTTAACACAATATTCTAGAACTTTACCCCATTATGACTAATACGTGCGCTGGAGCGTGTTTTCATTGCTGTAAAGTTAACGAATGCCGACCAGAGAAGCTCCCTCCTATCACTTGAGCGCGTAAATGGCGAGGTGAACTTGAAGTAGGCAATCCATGATTTGATTGCGGCGATAAACGGCTCTCTCAATTTATATCGCTCTCTCTCTTCTCTCTCTCTCTCTCTCTCTCTCTCTCTCTCTCTCTCTCTCTCCCTCTCTCGTTCTCTCTGACACTTCATCTAAGTCCCACCTAAGTAAATCATCTTCATTTACACGATCGAAAGACATCCGCCGATCGATCAAAAATTCGGTAGGTGGCGGCTAGCTCCCCGCTTAACAATCAAATGATCAAATCAAACAAAGCTGTTCGATCAGAACAAAGCAATCCGTTAGGTTCACGCTAGCCCCGCAGACTTTAAATAATCCCCTCCCTGTAATCCCCCCGGGGCTACTGCCCCAAGTGGAACTATTTTGCTCATAGCAAGCCATTGGGATCTAGAGTCGCATTTTCAAAGGATGGCATCATCTTGCTTCAAGCCGACATCGAAAATGTAAACGAAGTGGATTCGTCGCAGGTTATGCTTTCTTGCCGACAATACGAGGGGCGAGCGCATTTCTGCATTTTCATTTCGAGAAGGATTTGAGACCACAATACTGTACGCTCAATCGTGCTAATCATCATATAACAGGTTTCTAGTAGTTTCTAAAGGAACCTGGAATACCTCTGTCAAGGAATACAAGGAACACGTTCTTAGTTATTTCTAAAGGAACCTGGAATACCTCTATCAAGGAATACAAGGAACAGGTTCTTAGTTATTTTTAAAAGAACCTGGAATACCTCCATCAAGGGGAACCTCTGCATCACGCTGGGCTTTCCACAGCATGACCAGTACGCTTCAGAAAAAGGAGCGACTTTGGATGGCGGTAGATTTCGTCCGGTCGTTCAGCAATGGCTTATTCGTCTTGGGTGACGATAAAACTTTCAGAAATCAAGATTTCTTTTCAAAAGAAGGTGGTAAACCTCATGAAAAGGTGAAGGAGAAGACCCTGGAAATAGTAAAGGAGCAGCCCTTTGAATCGGAGTTGGGGAAGCCACGTGAGAGCAATGCGACCAAGCAAGCCAATCAAAAAAGAATAAACTCGTATTCAGAGACAAGGCGTAAAGCAATTCAGAAAAAAATTGTGAGAGTTTGTACTTTGACTTTTGCAATCAATACTGGGATTGTGTTATTACGTTATGTATAATGAGGAGACATCAGATCAGATGGTGTTGCAGCTTTCATTGCCCATTGCAGTTGGGTCATAAGACCTTTTATTTACCGTTAATTTGTGAGGAATCAGCAAGAATACGAAGGGCGAATGGGAATGCATAAGACTTTTCCACCTTACTTTCCGTTACAATTTTTTGCTCGAGAATTATTTTGCAAAGTAACTTGCACACTTGCGAGTATTTTAGCGCAATTGCGCCTAATTATTTTAAAAATAATTGCACCCTATCCGAATAAACGCTATTTCGTTTAGGTTCATGAAGTGGATAAGCAGTGGTTCCTAGCAGCTTCTAACTGTGATCTCACGACCATGAAAAGTATTTACATGCAAGACAATGACGTCATCAATAAGAAGGTATGTCATGAGTACGTCATGTTGTGAAGAATGGTCTACATAATGATAACATTTTGCTCCAACTCTCTGCCTTGTGTCACAATCTTCATTAGAGGAGCCCAAACATCTCCAAAATAGTGTATCTCTATCTCCATAATACTTTACTAGGCTTAATCGGCTTGCTGTCGCCTTCTGAGACGTTTTACCCTCAACTTGGCGTTCGTGTGGCCACATCCATTTTTTAAGAAGTTACCTGACCTCACGCACCCTCCAGTAAAGTGCTAAAGAAAACAACTTAATTGGTAATTGTGATAAGGCACGCCAAAAAAAAACAAAATCGAAGACTTTTGAGAGCTCTTCCAATATATTCGGACTGATTAGTTATCGCCAGAAACTGTAGCTAGATTGTTTGATGTAGCCCTGACTTTCTGTACTCCAAACGCGTGTGAGTTGACTTTGTGACTGGGAGAGAAATACAAACGTAATATCACATTTTGCTGGTATTGTTAATCCAATTAGCAGTGAGGCTATAGAAGACACCTCCATCTTCAGGAAATGCATTTACTTAGAAGTTGATTGCTATTTTTCAGTTTCTTGGCAGATTGCATTTCTATGGAAATGCAATTCTTGTTTTTGCTTAAGTTGTTGTTGCTCTTGTTGTTGTTGTTATTGTTGTTGTTGTTGTTGATGTAGTTCATTACTTGCAATTGCAATCGTCCTTATTTATCCTCATATATTTAGGAATATTTTTATTTTAAGGAATATTCTTTGCAAAGTACAAGTTACGATGTTTTCCTGTCTTAACAATTTTCCAATTGAATTTGCTATGACGAATTCTGTAGCTTTCCATAATCATAACTTGTAGAAAGCCTTGTTTAAAAATTCAGGTTCGATAAATTAGCACAGCTGCACGTAACACCTAGTACCTGATCACATAGCCAGTTAATAATCTATGTTAAAGAGCTTAATGTATTTAATTCCCTTATCCTCAAAATGCGTTTAGTCTTGAAATCTGATTTTTTCTTCTTTCTTCATGTCTTCATTCTTCGGGCAACAGGACTTTTGTTCGGTAAGATTCTTATGCGAATGTTATGCACATGTTTTGCCTTCAAATGTTTTGCATGTACGGTGACGATATTTGACAGATCGAGTAACGAGCCGCGCTTCTTTGCACGGTGTTCATGAAAATGCCCTACGTATCTCAAATGATTTCTATGCACGTATTGAAACACGATCCACCTATCCTCGGAGACTTCATAGATAAGGAGAAGGAAAGATAGCCTGCATTTTAGTTAGCAAATGCGCAAGGAACTATTCTAAAACCATTGTTATATTCCGTTCGTTCTTATTTCATTTTATTTAACTCTCACACAATATGAACCCGCTAAGTGTCTTTTGTTCTGTCCTCTCACGGTAACTCGGTGGTACTTGCTGACACGCGTCAAAGACGAGATATTCTTCTTCGTTCAGGGGGTAAGTTGAAGGCAATTCCGTTGCAGACAAAACTTACCAAATAGTTGCTTTTAATAGATGCAGTTGATGATGGTCGTTGCGGTGATTTTGCCACTAAAAACCAAAGGACGTGGGTGTGAAGTGAAAGCTAACTTGTGATTGGTGCTCATACACGCACACATACACGCACACAAACACACACACACATATATATATATATATATATATATATATATATATATATATATATATATATATATATAGTATGTGTATGCCAGTATACATATATACCATATACACATACATGAATATGTACATATCTATGCGTAAAGTATGTATGTATATTTTTTAAAACGATTATTAAGCTTTGCACTTGTGCTGAAAGATTTCTTGATAATGTTCTATTTCATGAACATCTTCACCAACAACGCTGCTGATTCTTTAGTATGTAAGTATTTTTATTACCATACGAGCTAAACTTGCCTTGATTGAAACCATGTTGTGTCCTTGTGCCGCGAGTCCAGACTGCATTCGTTCAAACGCGTGAAAGGCCGATACATTTCCTAACCGTCTCATTTGCCACGTCCGACACTGCTCGCCCCGCATAACTTTGTAGACATTCTTTTTTTTTTGTCTATTATTCGCTACTTGTTGTTCAGTCAACATACTATATATACTGCTTGGTTAATCCTTCAGGCAGCGCTACATTGGGCAGCACGACAGGATAATATCGACACTGTCAGCTGGCTTCTTTGTCACAAAGCCGATGTTGACATAAAGTCGGTAAGTCCCTAGTAAACGTCATCAATCGGCCCATCTTGTTGGAGCTTCTAAGTAATGCAAGACTTTCACCGGTTAGCAACTTGCATTGTTTGTACCACTTCCGATGATTTGTTATGACGTGCGCTGTAACGTTGCAGTATCGTATCAGCTATAGACCTGCTGCTTACATCGATATATCTCTCTTCTTTTTCATGCGGACTATTTTCTACAACAGAACGTGAGTATATCTATTAATCTCCATTTTTGCCTGTACTTTTATCAGTCAAGCTTTCTGACTTGAATGCAACTCTGAATGCAGTCAGAGAAGTTTCTTTTAAACCAAAATATATTTTAGCATCTGCAAATGAAAGGGTTTTGGTATCGAGCTAGTAAAAAAAATGAAAATTATTTAGGTCATTCTGTATTTTCTTGGTTACTCTAAATACCTTACAGAGCATGCGCAGACCTTAGATAAGCAGGGAAAGTAGAGTACTGAAAGGCCTGCACCCTTGCTTCTCACCCTAACATGTTTTTGTTCTTGCAGTTTGTCAAGGATTGTATTATTCTGTATTTAAATCATGATTGTATTCTTTCTCTTTTAATTATACTGGAACCGTTCTACTGGTAATTAATGCATTGCAGGGCGTAAGTAGTAAATATTCATTTGCTATCCTTATCTTTATTAGGCTCCACTTGACATCGTAATGATTGTGAAGAGAGTCAGTCAGTTATGACATAGATCGAACGGCTTTGTTAACGTTTTGGAACTGACATTAAATCTTTCACTCACGATGAGAAGTTCTTCATTTCGTATTGGGCTTGCGTTTATTTAGAATTAGAGAGTTTTGATGCTCTTTTTTTTTGGATTGCCTAGTAGTACACAAGCATTACGTACCCTGGAACTATGGAAAATCCGGTACACGTTCAAGTAAACCTGGCATTATGTAAAACCCATTTTTCCACTTTCTTGTTTCTTTATGGGATTTTAGTCAGCCACAACGCGTTTCTTTAACAGGGCTACACACCACTCCACTTCGCTGTACAGCACGGCCATCAAGAGCTCATTGCAAAGCTGATCACCGATTACGGTAATGTGAAATGACATGTCATTGGTAATATCTTCACCCACCTACGGTCCTTGTAAGACGTCGCACTTGCACCAATGCCTGATTTTGGTTAACATGGCCTGTTTTTCACGCTACAGTAAGCCCTGCCAAGCGCCATCCCTGGGTGGTTTTCGATTTTATAAAATCATGTCTTTACGATTCTTGCATCCGTACGCCTATCTTGATATCTACTATCTTGTTAATTTAATCTTTGCATCTTCGGATCATTTAAATGCTCTTATTGTTATCCTCGTATTAACATAATGCCTATTTTTCAATATCTTTTTCGTTCAAATCATGCTTAGTTATATTGATTTTATACGTTTATCTTTAATAATATAAATGTGCACATGCGTCCGGTTGAGTACGCCAGCTTAGTATACCTACATAGTTCACTTACGATTAACAAGTAATTAGTCAATTTTTCTGTAGAAGAAACAAGTCCTGGACTGATCCCGAGATATTAAAGTTTGTTTGACAATCTCGGCACAGCTATTGCAGAATGGACCTTCCTGCCGGAAGCACACTGTCTTGCATATATGTAATTTAATGAACGGCCATAGTTTATGAAAATTAAATAGTGATCTTTCAAAACAAAAGAATTATGATTATTATCATGATTATTATTGTTACTATTATTATTACTATTACTACTATTATAATTATTATTATTATTATTATTATTATTATTATTATTATTATTATCATTATTATTTTTATTATTATTATTATTATTATTATTATTATTATTATTATTATTATTATT
>QQSS02220887.1:0-10786 GCA_003687565.2 Craspedacusta sowerbii
CATCATCATCATCATCATCATCATCATCATCATCATCATCATCATCATCATCATCATCATCATCATCATCATCAGCCGAATGCTCGACAGAAAGCTGCCGTGCAACCAGATAGAAATATAACACTTTTACTGCGCCACAGGAAACGCTCGTACCTGCTTAAGCAAGACCTCAAATAGACTGGTAAGAACTTCTTGCAAATTCTCTAAATATCAAGGAAAATAACTTTAACAAAGAAACGTAAGGCTACAAGCATCGCTAGGTTAACAGATTCTGCGATAAACTTAACCATTAAGTATCGAAAAGCACCAGTCAGCTAAGTTAAGGCCAAATCTTTCAAAAAACATGTTCAATAACTTATCAAAATCAACCAGAATGAAATATAATCTCGCAATGCAACGTACTTGCAGATGCATCTGATTTTCCTGAAAGCACCAACTCCAAGCACTCAGGAAAGTACTGAAAGGACTGAAGGCATACCTAAAACCAAATCAGATACTGAAACTAAGCATTAACTCGAAACAAGCATTAGACAAGAAAGTGCACAGCAGCACAAGCAAGAGCCCAAACAAGCCGTAAAGACTTGGAACTGAGGAGAGCCAAAGGCTCAGTGAGCAACTCTCACCTTTACAACAGCCATGTCCAATCCTTCCACAGTACGACTAGCATCATCCCCACTTACAGATGGAGCCTAGAAAAGGGAATTAACTCGAGTCTTCACATAAAAACTTTCCAGAATAGAATAAAAATCTCGTCTTAAACTACATGATTTCTATCATGCTGCTACATGGCATCAATGAATTTTCTTGGGAAACATTCAGCAATCATAACAAAAACTCACATTAATAAAACAAACAATACTCCAAAGAACGGGGTACAAACCTCATCCACTACAGACACGAGTCCACGCACCAGGAATGACAACAAATCCGTAAACAATGGCCTAAACATGGACCTACTCCTCTCAATCAGGTCCAGAATGCCTGAAACTGCAAGCATGCAAATAGAAATGAAGTCAAATGAAAGACCTGATGTTAAATATTTACCCTATGAAATTACCTGCCTCAGTAAGTAGGCCTAAAGACTTAAAATTACCTGAGCATCACAGCGGCAAACTTAATGATAAAAACAAAATGAGTATCTCTTCAACACTACAAGACGCACCCATTTTGACGGTCCGGCTAAATTACGTGTATTTCTGTACTTCAAATCACATGCTAAAGCATATGGCCCTACATTTATAAAAATTAAAAGAGCAACAGATTCAAAGCAGCTACGTTCAACTTTATCTAAAACAAACATTACATTCTAACAAATCGTCTCCTGTAAAAGAGCTCATCTTCAGCGCTCAATTTTAACAGCAGGCAATGTCACCATAAAAAAATTCATTTAATCACACCATAGCAGAAGTCAATCTTCTTGCCAGGTGCATGGCAAACAAGGATGGAGGTTCTCAGAAAAGCTTGTGCAACATGTACAGCACTTATTCTACGCCATTCATATATCGAAGCATAACTGTCTTGCCGCTATCCCCTGTCTTCATCCATCCACTTTTGCTAAAAAATCTATTATTCAGGTTCTTCTTCTAACAACAAGCATATCGCCTTACTCCTGAGGGAACTTAGTTTCGTCTACTTAACTCAGAGTGGTTACATTTTTTCGTACTTCCTCAACCTCCGATTCACTGACTGATTGAGGTGGAATTCTCGGACAGAGTCTACATTTGCATTGGCAACCCCTTAAAGACCGTACCAAAGGGATGGCAAAGTCAAGAGGTTTTCTGTCTGCTCTTCCAGCAGCAACAAATCTGCCAGACAACCACGTAGAAGGTTTCATTCTGGTCAGCCGCTATTAGCATACCTTGCGTAAGAACAACCTCCCTGCTTCAGAGAGAAACAAAATCAATTGAGAGTAGCACTCAGGAAAAGTTGCTTAATAACATTTTAATAGATTATGGAACTCGATGAAAACGCAAGAAGCACTGCACTAACAAGCACACTGTCGAATTGAAGAAACTTTAATTAAGGCTCTTAGGTGGGCTTTGTGGTGCGGAAAATACAGCAGCTGCAAATCCACCAATTTAAAATAGTAACTTTTTAAAGACTTTGAACAACTTTTTAAAGAACATTGAAGCTCTTAAAGAACCACATAAATATGCATTCAAGCTATACTGGCCTCTTTTAAAAACCCCGGGATCAATGGTGTCCATTTTCCTCAAAAACCAGCCATGGATCTCGGAAGCAAAATCAGAAGTAATTCCATGATTGTCAGCCAAAGCGAGTACCTGCCACAAAAATGCGTAAACGAACTCGCTATAATCCCATCAACAAGAACAACAACAAAAAATTAAAAAAAGCTAAATCAATAAATAGTGGTTTCTGCATCTATTAGTAAATAGGTAGCATATGCAGCTGCATATGGGATGGAAGTACAGCTTAGCAGGGTCAGCATCTACAGCTATTAAGGTAAGAGTAGCAACATGAGAATCATACAGATAAAAATAAGCAGCCATAGTAATCATTTGCAATTTTTATTTAGAAACCAAAATTTACCCAAACCTTCCCGGCTTCTCTTTTAGCATTTGCTTGGCCCACAAAAGCTAAGAACTCATCAGCAAAAGAAACAGCTTCAACACCGCAGGATAAACTTTTAGTGTCCATGATTCCCTCAGTCTAGCTATACAAAGCAGTGCTATTGGCTGAAGCAGTACTAAGTAGACATTGCTGAGTGACTAAGAGGTCACAATTTTGTCCTATATACGAAAACTACCAATGAATAAGAAAATTATGAGAAGCCACTAAGACAATACACTGCAGCATAGGCTTTGTTTGGGTGCCGGTAAACAAACACTTGTCAGTCGTCCAAGCAAGGCATGCACTCAATATAATCGAATTTTACAACAGTAAACGCAGGCAAGTTGTGCTATAAATGAGACTAGACAGCGTTTCCGATTCGGCGACTAGGCCACACAAAATCCCACACTAGGACTTTTGGTGCAGTCTTCTGCAGTCCCACAAGCAAACAGATTTCTTATAGCCAGACAACCAGAGGCCTTCAAAGTGAACCATGTACTAAATCTTCTTCAAAAATCTGGTTTCTCAAAATGAAAGGCCGCAAAGTATTATCACATAGAGCATAGGAAATATAAACCATATTTCCGTGAGCAAGGTCAGAAAAATAAATCCTGTTTGGCTTCATGACCAAAGAAACAGTCTAACTTTCACACTCGCAACTTGCTCAAAAATTCCGAACTTTGGCATCGATTTTTCACTCAGCTGCAAAAAACGGATATTTTTTGAATGCCGTACGCTATTTAAATAGATAAATTGGTTTCCAGGGAGGTGCTGATTGCGATCCAGGGACTTCTCTCTAGTTATTCTTGAGAACTTTAAGACCACATGGCTCGCCGCCATATACATGTTAACAGGGATTCCACCTTGCTTCTTCGGCTTCTATGCTGGAGTTCCTGTGCATGACCAAAACGTGGCTTTGTGAAGGTGTAACGTTCAGGTTTTTCCGTGGTGGGTTTCGTGTCATTTGTGATAAGATTTGATTTTTTTCTTCTTATTTTGCGAAGGCTTAGTTTCTTTCTTCGGTAATGGAACTATATCCTTCCTGATGTATGTGGTCTATCTTCTAACTATCTTCTGCACGCAATAGTGTTTCAAGACCATGTTCACGCTATACGAGAGGGCGGAATTAAGCTATTGCACTGAACGTTGAGATTATCTCATGTTAGATTGTTTCTGGACTTGCGATTCCTTTTATTGTCTGCAATTCAGCTATTGTGTGCTTGGACGGTAGTCAGAGAATTGTGAATGGTAAATTTCTGAAAGTTTCCAGGGTGTTTTGTCTTACATGCTTGTTAGGTCAAACTCATGCTTGTAATATGTGCCATATACTTGTTTCTTTAGCACAGTGTGCATTCATTAGTGGGAGTTTTATACGAGTATGCCGTCATCCAGATGTTCACGTTCGAGTTTTTGTAGCAGTATTCCCAGGAAGGCAGATAGTGTTTATGGCATCACATTGGAAAATCAGGCTACACATTCAAGACACGGCCAAGCTTACACTGTGAATGGATCAAAAGTTCGATTAAGGAAATATCTGAAAAGTGTGATTCAAGAGCAACATTATGAGAAATCTCAACAATCTTGTGATGTTCAAAGAACAATCCTGCCAAATCCTCTACCTCTAAGCCCGTGTGCAAGCAGTGACTCTGGGGTTGACTTTTCTTATGATTCAGCATCAGTTAAAACATGTAAGTCTTTTATTGACCGAAATATTCTCTTTGATCTTTCCCTTGGTTCATGCCATGTACAAGAAGTATGTAACTCCGGTAATATGCAGAGAGATGCTGGTGAAGACGATTGCTTGATCTGCCTAAACGAACCATGTTATACAGTATCTGTAGATTTTGATGAGCCAATGTCCATTATAATTGAGGATTCGTTGCAAAGCTATTCTTTGGGCAAAGAAAATGAAGTTTGTGAAGGTATTAATGTTAGTAGTGGGTTCCTTGATCCAAATACGCTTGATTTATCGAGATCTATAGACTTACTGGAATGTCATGCTAGCTCTGGGCTTTTAGATTTTCATGCTCTGGATACCAAGAATGGCAAAGAAGTGCCTTCCTATGCTTCAGGAGGTACAAGCGTCAGCTTGCAGGCGGGTATCAGCTATGCCCAGAATGATCATAATCCTGAAACTATAGATTTTGGGGTTGCTAGATGTGATTTGTCGAAAATCTGTGAATTTCCCGGTAAAAGCTCATGTCTTGACAGGGCATTAGGTATGCAGGAACCAGTGGTAGCTGGACAGATGTTATACCATGTCCAGCCCACATGTGCAACCGTTGATTCTATTTTAGCAGCCAATGCCCATGTAGTAGATGAAGATAGTACACCCAGGCATTTGGAGACAGTGTGTGCAAATTCTTATTGTACTGACTCACCTGTCAAGCATGTTCCCCTATTTGGTACTTGCAATATTTGTAATAGCGATGAAGGAGATCTTGGTGCCATGTTTCTATCTGATCTGAAGATTAATAGTCTAGTAAACGAATTTGAGAATCAGCTCACAGCAGCAGCGTCATCTTTAAGAAATACCATCTTATCTCCTGTAAGTTGCATGGAGGTAGAAGGATGCAAAATTTGCACGAAACATGTTTTGCGTTCTTTGGAAACTCGCAGGCAAAATGGTCAGCCCTCTTTGAATTCTGCAAGGACGTTGCAACGAAAATGTGATTCCTTAAGTACAAGCATTTATTCAGGGCATATTCTCAAGAATGATTTTTTGCTGCCTGCATGGTCTCCCTTACCTCAATCATGTAGTCTTTCAAAGACAGAGAGCCAGCAGGAGATTTTAGGTAAAGATCAATCCAAAGAATATTTGTATTCAGACAATGGTGGTCTGAATGGTAATGGCAGCCACAGCTCGGAAGCACAGGTGCCTGCTTTACAAACTGGGGTAATGTGTTCTGGAAATGTGACCCTTATTGATAGTTCGAAGTTTGATTTTGTTAGCATTGAAGGATCTAATTTGGAGCGTCTTTCAGCAGAGCCCAGCTTTACAGTTGTATGTAATGTGCCATTAGAGACCACCACTACATTTGGTTGCCTTGCACCTAATGCTAGTGTATTGCAAGACAATTTACAATTTGCAAGACCTACGAGCAAAGAATGTGGTAAATCATCTGTTCGCCATGGTAGTTTCTGCTCTACTAACCAGACCTTTGTGGAATCCGCCAGTTTGTGTGCAGGCAGGACGTGCATGGTACCTTGCGTAGACATAGCAAGCACGAGTTCGACAAGTGTTGAGCGTAAGGAACCTCGTGAAGGTTTTAATGACGACCAAGGCTGTAGACTACTATGCTCTACTTTTGATAGCTCTTCTGCTGATCTTGATTGTATCCAGACTACTGCGTTTCATAGTGGTGAGGCGCCAGAAATATCGAAGTCTGTAGATATTTACGGTAATTTTCTGGTTCCCGAGGTGAGCCAAGCATCGTGTGGTAAAAGTGCGCGTAGTACTCAATTACCCGCTGCGCATGCAAATGCTAAAGAAAGCGCCGTCGACGAGTTAGCGCGTGCTTCATCGAGAAAAACCCTTGCAGCGTTTTGTAGACATCTGTCCAGGAAATCATCCAATCCACTGGTCGCAAAGCAAAGCGGAATAGTCGTTGAAAGCGCGGCTCTAAGCAAAGAAAAGATCAGCTTATGTGAAAGTGCAAGTTCTTGTTGCTCGACTAGGGAACGCCCTAGCCATGCGTCCCTAACCGCAATATCGTCGAGGAAGACCCTTGCAGCGTTTTTTAGACATTTATCGAGTAAGTCGTTAGATTCATCGTCGGGGGAGCAAAGTGGAATGGGCATCGAAAATACTGTTCCGAACAAAGTAGCGCGTACGATGGGCTCGTGGCAAAACACAAGCTCCAGTTATGCGACCAGGCAAAACCGTGGCTGTGACTCCGCCGAAGATCTCGTAGCGCCTCTGCCCTCGCCTTGTGAGACAATCTATCCGGTTACGCCTGAGTGGACAGACCATAACCTGTCAAACAAGTTGGCACTGCAGTCTGATTTATCTTCTGCTAACAGCTTTGAAATGGTTGTCAAACGAACTGAGCGTCAGTATGGGCTTGGTTGCCTTCGCAGACGAAGCTCTTCTCTCATGCATGATTTTGAGCAAGGTTTGTTTCCCGATAGCAAGCTTGTCAGCGTCTCTGATGAGCAGCTTTCCTAAAAAGATGCACTAGCAAGGCGGCAGTAAGTTAGTTAGTTTTGATTAATTCTTCCTTTGCGTCAGCTCCTTGTTGCCCGTCGCGTCAATAGATTCTTGTTTAGGTGTTTACTTGTCGCTTTGATTAGTAGTGGTATCAAAGTTGATTCGTAATCCTATCCTCGCCTGGAAAGTGTCCGTTGCGTATCTGTTTATTGTTATGCTTGGTGTGGGCATGCTCGTACTGATCCCGCATCACTTCACTCACGTTTAGATGGCGATTTCGACGACAGCAGCTGCTTGCCGAGCCCTTTCCTACTGATTTTAAGCTCTTGATAGGGACACTCTTAAGAACAGAAGTTCGTTTCCATAGCTTCAGCGGCCATCCAGACAATATTTTGTGCGGTCATCTGTTGTTATCTGTTATATGTTAGCCTTGCTGTGGACGATGACTTGCATTGCTGCTGACCCAAGCACTGGAAGAAACATGCATCGGCAGACTTTGTTTCGATACCTGGTATGACGTGTTTACATCTTTGACAAGGTTTACTTCCTCTTGTACGAAAGCTGAAGTTGTGGCTCCATACATGTGTGAATGCAAAAAGGTGTCACTTTTGCCGTTTACCCGTAGGTTTGCCTTTCATGGTCTATATGTGCAGTACTTGGCTTATTTGATATTAGCCTGTGGTCGCAATCGCACTGGAAATGCGTTCTTTTATCTGTTCATGGTAATGAAATTTCCGATCTACGAGCGAGTTAAAGAAGCTCGTTGAACAAGTTCTTTATTTCGTATTTATTGATTAGCTGAAAGGAACTGATCCGTAAGTTTAAGGGCTTCTTTATCTTTGTGCCTTCTTTGCGTATGATTTTCTTTTTAGTTCTTACCAAGCTGTAGTGCTTGTGTACTCTCTTGTTCATGCATTTTCATCGTGATCTATTTTTTACTTTTTTTTTTGTATGTTTTTCCTCTTATGTTTTGCGATGTTTACCGCTTTTACTTTCGTTGTTTTAGTCGAGCTGAAGAAATGTGTGATAGGCTTGCTGTTTGTATGGTAAAGACGTATCGCTTGTGGTTATATACTGTTTTCGATCGATTCTGATTCTAGTGCACGAGTCATTCTTAAATCGATTCGTTTTTGTGTTTATTTTCGTACATGTTCGGCGATTTCATTCTGTGCAAATAATCAGCATAATTTGCGTGATTTTTTTTAGTGAAGTCAAACTCGTTGGTTTCATGGCGTTATAGGTTGTTCGTATATTTTTCTGCTGACCAAGCTTTGCTTGGCTTTGACTTGGTTGCCATTTCTTATTTCAGCTCTGCCTTCCCTGCACATCCTGGAGGCGGGCGTCAGTCTCGTTACATGATCAATCTATTCTATCGCTTTTCCGCTCTTAATCGGTGGGTATTTTGTTAGGCGTAAGTATGGGGCAGATATTAAAAAAAATCTTTTAAGAAACGATACTACTGACAATGAGTTTCAGATACTACACTTTGATCTTGTCGCTGGCAGAGCGATCAGTTGGTCTCTTGTTACTATCGTAATTCTGTGTCAGGTTTGCTAGAACTCGTCGGGTAAGTCATACGAGTGCACGTGATGTTCACTCGTTGTGAGCTGGATGGAACGGGTGACCTTGCCATGCAACTGGTGATAAGAGCATGCACTTCAAATCGGTATAGGTCTTGAAATGGCTGACCGCAATTCTTTAGCCATGGTCCCGCTGTCTTCAGCTTTCGCGAGTCTGACTTGCTTGCTTTGAGGTAGCCCAAAATGCGGTGTAATATTATGTTGTAATTTTTCCACTCGGTAGTAGGTCGATATGCAACAATCGAATTTCTATTGTGATTACGCAACTTTACTTTATCTACGATGCATGTTGAAATGGCATCCAATGTGGCCTTCGTCTACGACCAAGAAAGAACCTGCCTACGTGCGATCATGACAATATCCGCTCTCTTCACATCGTTTTGTTTTTGTTTTATTTTATCGCATAGGAATATGTATATTGCATGATTTTATGATAGCACGTGGCTGCAACTCCTTTTCCTATTTTTTTTTAGCAGCATTGTGCGTTACTATGTGTAGCCATTTTCGATCGTTTGTACATAGTGATGCGATTGTAAATACTCAGCGGTCGTCGTAAATGGCTTTGATCTTCTGCTCTTCCTGCAACTCCGCATGCTATATAAACCACGGTTGTCTTCTTAAATGTAGATTGGCTTCTGAAAGTAATGCTCTTTTTTTATTAGCATGAATTTGGTGAGCTTTGCTGACTGCGTTTGGAATTTTCTTATGAAAGCAGTCTCGTCTCTAATAAAGCAAATGAAGGTCCAAAACTTCTACCCATTCGTAGCATGGCAGTAGTCTAGTATATTGTATATAATATAGCACTATGCCAGTGAAACTGAGGGCGGTTGATCTTGAAAGTTATCCACTTGCGATAATTTTATTGCGTGCTACTCGAAGCGTGCTAAGTGCAACTCAGCGCGAGAGTAACAATAACATCCATACTTTGCAATAAAGGAGCGCCTTGCTTGTTGACGGGCGTCTTTTTTGCGTGGAGAGCATGCACGTAGGTAACTTCGTCGTTTGCAACACACTTCTATTCAAAAACCTCAAATTAGAGTCATCTTTGAAGTGGACTCAAGGCATTGACAAGGTGGCGGAAACATATGTAACGTGTCAAGGCTACAAGAATGTTGCAAGCAGGCATTAGCTCAATTCTGCCATGAAGTGGCTTTCTTGCCTGGCACTCGGACTTCCCCTGATAGCTTTGCATTGACAGGACGCAAACGTCCTGGTTTGTAGACAACTTTGACTGTTTCGTTGCGTCGATCTGAAGGAGTGATAATGACTACAGGAACACCAAAACGTATGTGAATGAAAAATGTTTCCCTTTTTAGCGCTTTTGAACATGCTTTTTCCTTTGTCGTTATAATTAATATGGCTCTCAAGAACAATATTCAAGGCCTAGAATAAAGCTCATAGTTTTTATGACGTTTCGGTCCTTTCTTGGACCATCTTCAGATCAAATCAACAAAGAGTATAGAACGACTAAGGCACAAGTGATGAATTGTGAATTACGACGAGGGTTATGCCACTGGATGTTAGGGCTTTCGTGGGTCTCTGTAGGATGTCTGTCCGCGTGATCTGAAACAGAAAATTATATGCAGAACAAATTTGTTGAAAGCTACTATTCTTAATGTTCTTGCAATCATGTGACACCTTTCTTTATCCAAAATGGTCCTCGGTTCTGGTGCCGAGGTGTCGTTATGTTTTTTAATAAGGCTAGCATTCCCTTTTACAAGTAAATTATATATGACATGAGATATAAGATTTTTAGGAAAATTGCGTTTAGTGCGAGGTAAAAACAGACAGGTGACAGACGTGCATATACACGTAAAGGTAACCTAAAGACATACAAACAGTAATAACAAAAAAAAATCAGATATTATAAAAGCCAGTGGTAGCCACATAACAAGACATTTCGCGATCGCTGAAATGTCCTCAAGGTGCAATGTTTGCAATTGCGTAATCCATTGATCTTCATGTAATTGGTAGATCGTTTCAAGCAAAGTACGTTCTAGAATTACAATCTTTGCTGTTAGCAAAGTGGGGTTACAAGTTCAGTTTGGCCTGGGTAGTGCAAAACATCCGAGCAATGGCCAATAAAACGATGGTTCAGTTTATTCCACTAGTATATCTCACATATATGAGTTCATGCTTGCGGCATTCCACAGCGTATGGAACGCCCTTCTCTACACATGGGCCACCAGCGGTATAACAGGATCTTCCAGACCCTAACCAATCAGCGGGGGTTTGTAAACGAATCCGTGCAAGTCTGCTGCCGCGTGCTGGCTTATACCTTGTTATCGCCTACAATACCCTGTACCTATCTGTACCTTCAGACGACGCCTTAGTACTCCTTTTGGTGAGATTTTGAGTGGTATTTGCATTACACCGACGCGTGCCTAGCAAAGACACAGCTGGTGTCGAAGATATAAGCACATTTTGACCTGAGAATCTCGTTTTACTTTTTGTATTAAATATCTACATATAATACATTATATAT
>QQSS02220898.1:0-10786 GCA_003687565.2 Craspedacusta sowerbii
ATCAATCAATCAATCAATCAATCAATCAATCAATCAATCAATCAATCAATCAATCAATCAATCAATCAACCAACCAAGAAATCAACCAATCAATCAACAAATCAATAATAATCATCAAATAATCAAGCAGCCAAACAATGAAAACACCAACCAAGTAGCCGATCAACCAATCAATCAATCAATAAAAACAATCAATCAATCAATCAGTCAATCAACCATGAAGTTCACAAGCTGTGTATCGATTCCTTGAACTTGACAAACTTCGCAGTGAAATTGCATGGCAGGATTGATTCGCTGGCCTAATGTTAACTATCGGGGATAGCGTTTTGTTTTTCAGTCGTGTAAGTCATTCCTTCTAGAATTTTAAGTATACCGAGGCAAGTTCAAAGTAGGAAATCTAACTATGTATGCAATGCAGGTTAAGGCCATCAAAGGTCTTGTTTGAAAAAAAAAAAAGACTAAGCTGATTCTTTTTGTTGAGGCAGTACGGGAGCGGCGAACACTCTTTACTCGCTTATTTGTATTATTATTTTTACTGCTTACCTCCGCCGCATCACCCCGTGTTACTACAGGCATTTGAGATCTTAAGGTGTATATAAATAACATCTTTAAAACCCACCACCCATCATCTTCCAGCTATCTGTACGAGTAAGCAACCTGCTGCATTTGCACGATTTAGCCTTATCCTTTTTCCTTCAAAAAACGCTTTGCGACATTTTGGTTGTGATTCAAAAGATGAAAACACATTTTTCTCGTATTTTCCTACTTGCGGAAGGGGACTTATACCTTGGATTTAAGAGTGATTTGTTTGCTGCGTGCCGCTTCAAACCTCTAGCCTGCATTATAAACGAAACCCTGTATCATCTATTGCATAACTGTGCGCCAAGTATTAGATATAGAAAGAAGATTGCAAAAAGCTGTTATATGTAGGTTGGATGGTTGTTGCAGATCGATTTGTTTGCGAGCGTGGACAGAAATCACCATGGGAACATGTGTATCTGGTCATGACCAAGTTTGAGATCGCATAACCTGTTGCATATCTTGGGTCTTAATTTGAGCAGTTGACTCCGTTTGTGCAGAAGCTTATGATAATTTTCTGCTGTTGTGCGGAGAAGCTGCTACTACAAACACATGCTTATCTAACAAGCATCTGCTTTATATGCGCCCCTAAAACTCGTACTCAATAGACCAGGTTGGGCATGAATAAATGACTGTTTTCAAGATCACAAGAAAGTTATTTAAGAGACGCAATATTTGGTTCTTGGAGACAGCCAAATCTCGAGAAGATCTGAAACCTTTCATAATACAAGGCAATTTCATGAAGTATTTTTGACATTCTAAAGGCGCGATTTTGAGATATCTTAAAAACTTGTTTCCGAGGTATCTAAAAAGCTTTTTTAAATAGCCTTAAAAATGCCCTAAGTCGTCTTTTTAAAATGCCTTAAAGATAGCGAGATGTCTTTAAAAGCTGCCTTTAAGATGTACTTTTTAATAAGTCGGCCTTTGGGTTTAGGGTTTCCTGAGCAAGATCAGGAATTTAGGAAGTGGCATCCCTCAGCTCTTCTATTTGGAGACAGCCCATAGAAGCAGTAGAGAACGTCTCCATCTTGTCATCTAACAGAATTTCACATTGAGACGTGATGAAATTCACGGGTGAAGCCGTGGTGCCCAAGAATCGGGCGAAGGCCATCTGCGTTCTGTATAACTCATCTGCACAGTACCACGCGCTTCCACAAAACATGCACCCTCTCGCTCCGACTGCACCGTACCGACAGCTACATCCATCCAAGTCCCTTGCTCCGACTTCATCTGAAATATCGAAATAACCGAGAGGACCGCCTCGGAAGACCAAGACCATAACCATCCAGTTAGCTGCAGGTGACTGTATGACTTCCTTGAGTTTCGTCCAGTTCGCCGCAGCTGTCCGTAAGCCATCCAGCGCCCCTGCAAACGCAGCCCTGCCTACGAGTTATATTGCAACACATGAAATATCCGCATCTCCAGACTGGAGGCGGCTTCCGATGAGGACTTGGAGCGCACGGGTACGTCAGGAGTCCCAGTTCTGCAGTGTCCGCATCCCAGGAATTCGAGGCCGTGCTAGATCGGACCCTGGGGCGTGTGATTGCCACGGTTCAACCGGCTAGTAACGAGGAATTTTAACTGCTTTCCGAACTTGAAGGAAACGCCTTTTCCTGACGAGTCAGCCAACTCCATATTACTCCACATGAATCTTAACATTATGCTACTAAAGACGGCATATCAAACAAACACCTTAGTGTCGCCGCTTCTGATATTAGACACGCTTCGGTAGGGCTAGAAAAATTAGCCACCGTTATCTCGATATATGTTCACAACCAACTGCAAATAGATCGCCCAGTCGACCGATTTCTACAACGTCATTTGTCAACTCACGCTCCATTACGTCAGTGTTAAACCATATCGCAATTCGTGGCGCATTTCAACGCTTAGCGCCATTTTCTATAGCACGAATCCTTACCTTACCGTATCAATAACGAAAGGAGGGCAAAAATGCAACTCACATCAATGTAGCAATCACCCACATCTAACTTAAAGCTGGGGGCGGTCCCTATTTTCATTAGCTACAGGCTGAAACAGAATACGCAAGTCAAGATGTACCACGCAATCTGTTAAGACAGCGAGCAGATAAATATGATTTTTCACTCGCATGAGCGTATCTCAAAATAACTTTGTCAGCATTCGTGAAGCTGAATATCAAAAGACAATCTAAGAAGCCACAATTTAATGAAAGAAACTGTGAAAACGCAACGAACATTCTTCACCAGCACGACGTAATGAAAGAACAGGCGCCACTTCTCCGAGAGCACACGGCTCAGCAAACAATGTAAACATGTCAAACAAAGATATGCTCACGTACACACGTGAAGAGAGTTAGAAGAACGGAAGAAATACAAGGCACGAGTGCAGCTGAGCGCAAACGACCAACTCGACCTGTGCTCTGGCAAGTGCGCACCCAAAAGAATAACTAGACTTAGACAAACACCAAACAAATTTGCTACGTATCGTGTCCCGATATCTGAAAACCGCGTTCGGTTCAACAATACAAACATTTTACGAACAAGGCCAAGAAGGGCTGGCAAAAAAAAGACGTGTCGCATAAGACAATTAATGCCAGTCTTCAATACTATAATACCAAGACAGGCGGATTGCCATGGATCGAAATATGAGTATGTAATGCAGTCTCCTTACGTAATAATTCTATTAGCAATTCGTGTACAAACTACTTGCATAGCTCTCGCTCTTCCTCCCCCCCCCCCTCTCTCTCTTTTTTCGATCTCTCTCTCTCTCTCTCACTCACACACTAGCGCCACACTGAAGAAACTTAAATCGACTTCATCGCTTCCAAGCGGGGTTACCAACCAATAAGAACTCGATCAAAATTACGGTACGAGAACATACAGAAACGAACTACGAGAATGGACCGCAGTAAATGAATTTTTCAGACCCTTAAAATACCTGCTCCGCAAAAATACTGGCAGTAGGCTTTGCCAGAGGTTTCTGAACGGCTTTTTTCAGTGATGACATATTCTAGCCAGCCTTTCCAAAATAACGCGTATTGCTTACACAAAATGGGGCGTAGTGAAAAGGCTTCGATGCGCTAAGAAACGCATTCTAAAGTGTAAAAATCAAACTATCAAATTTAAAGCCAGAACTCCAGCTTAAATGGCTCTACGGAGGGGCATCTAGATTGCTCGAAATGATGATGAACCAAGAATAACATTATCGTACCATCCGCCACCAGGAGCGAGCACACACACCTTTACGAAAACCCATTACAAAGTCCATAACAAACACAATTTAAAACGCGAAACGCGAGCACAAACACCCATTACAAAATCAATAACAAGAAACAATGCAAACCAACAAGCCAAACACCACACAAGCAAATGGATTTTCATTTTAAACCAAAGGGGATAGCTCAACCTACAAAAGGTGCACGTACGAGGAGGGAAACAAGCCTGTCTTTCCCATCAACTCTCCCCTCCACCAACCGTCGTCGTGCTTCTGAACCACGACGATCACATCGCCGGGTCTAATCGTCAGCTCGTCGAGCTCGGCACCTTCGTACTCGTAATCAGCTTCGCATCTTTCCACCGTCTCGCCGCCTGTGACAGAGTCCGTCAAGTAAAGAGGGGGAAATCGAAAAAGACAAAAAAAAAAACGCTTGATCAATAAGCGGGTATAAATCTACCGTTTACTTCTCAATAAGCGGTTCATTGCGATTGGTGTGATGTGACGTAATCTCGCGGCAGTTACGCTTGCAAGATGGCGTCCGGTCTGCAGTCGTTACTGATGGAGAAGCTTCGGCTCGCATGTTATTTATTTATTTACTGGTTCACTAATCTGACTGTAACTCAAACCCTAACTCTAACCATAATACTAATGCTTACTCTAACCCTTTCGTAAACAAGATCGAGCAATCATCAAGCAATAGAAATTTTCAATGAAATTAAAAAAAAACTTATTCAAAGGCAACTAATTTAAGTATCCTTACTGAACCTACATTAAGTATCGGTCGCAGCCAAATTGACCTTTTCAGCATGTCGGCATGATCAATCGCAGATTGAGGAGTAAATGGTAGCTTTACAAATTTAAAAGAATGATCTTAGGAGCTAGTTTATAAGAATTGAAAGAGGAAAGCAGTTATATGAAATGCTCACTAGGCGGAAGGGAACAATCCGGTTCGAAGGTCTCGTTGTCAACTTCATCGAACTCATCATCGTCGCTGTCGCAAGGTCCATAGTCCACCTTTGCCGACCCCAAATATGGGGTGCTGCTGATGCCCCGCGTCACCTCATCCAGAGGAACGCGAAGAGTGAAAGTCGTCAAGCCCTGTGACATTCAAGGAAAACTGCAATTAATCAGGCCCACCTGATATATTCTAGCATTATGATAGTCACTAGCTATGCAGTCAATCCATGCTCCTCGTACTTACGAAAAAAAAAACACACACACACGCACACACACAAACCAACCTCACACAGTCAGCAAGTCGTAGAAAAACTCAACGTACGGTTACGAGGTAAGACGAGTTAACGTGTTACCCGTCGTTTAAACAATGACAACAGCGCACACAACTATGCACTACATTCCGGACTCCTAAAACAATACGGATATATATTCTTCCTATCAGACGGATAGATGTCACCAATAACGAGTTCGTCTCCGACAGTGACTTGGGCTTAAGTTAAGACACCAACCAAAGGTCTGTGACGAGTCCCTAGGCCGGGACGAAACGTACTTAAGGCAAGCCATTCGAATTTTACAAGGGATTCTTCTCGCGTACAGCGCAGCTGGCAATCCTCAAGTGATTTGGGGGCAAGAATGCACTAGAGGTCTCCCGAGGTTTCGAGTTCTTAATGGGACTCCAAGAAGTTGCTTGGCCAGTTAAGACTCCAACCAAAAAAGGTCACTGAAGAGTCCCTTGGCCGGGATGAAACGTTGCCACTTGATATGCATATATAGCTTTTTGCATCTCCGAAAGTCCAGCCTATATTCCTAGAACGCCACTGGCATTATACGTCAGGCTGTCTGAAGCTCCGCGGCCATATTGCAGAAAATGCCGCAATATTTTTCTGTATCTATCACCCCTTTACGACGCTACTTCCACAATACTGTTATCAATGACAATGTCTCGAGAAGGTCGCATTGAATAACCTGGCACATCGAGATAGGGCCGACATCAAAGTGCTACCAACCCAAAGCCGTCGCAAGGGATAAAGATAAAGAGGAATACATTTACAATTCAACAACACTTACAGCAGGCCTTTGCGCGCAAATAACAGGCGCGAAGTAGCATAACGCACCTGCTTATCGTGCCTCTCTTCGATGTAGGCAGCAAGTCGATGCTGAGGCGACTCGTAGCCACCGGTCTTTGATAAGCTCAAATCCAACCGGTACAAGCTTGCTTCAAGACTGTCTATGACCGCATTGGCCTATCAAAAAAAAAAAAGACAAATTCGTAGGGGTAAGACTATTTCGCTACGGATGCAAAGACATCTTCTGAACTCAAATTACATTACAGCGGGTCGCGGATACCAGATCAAGCATCTTTGAAAGGTCTATCGCAACATTATCAAGTGACGGGATGCATGCAAACGGTAACTCTAGCACACCATGAGGTAATAAAGTGGTTAGGCCGTTAGAGCAAGAAGCAAGAATAGAGAATAAAAACATTGCAAAAGAAAGCAACACTTGCATTCTCCAACTGAAAGTCCACATCTTGATGGGAACCTTGACCAGCAAAGTTCGGCGTTTCAGAGTAAACAGACAGCAAGCGATCCAACCCTATAATGATGACCTAGTAGAGCTGGTACCAGACAAAAAGAGTACGTAGCCAACAGACCAGCAATAAAGGAACACAATCGATCGCAGCTACCAGCCGTTGCGAATCGCCGCATCCCAATACAAGAGCGCGAAGTACAACATTAAATGTAAACCGATTCTGCAGCCGATGTCATTTACACATGATTCCAATAAAAACTCCACCATACCTTGACGAGCTCTCAGCTCCGAATCCAAGGCTTTCACCAGCGTCTCTCTTTTACGTTCCAAAGCTATCCGTCGACGGGTAACATCCATCGAATTGCTGAAATCCTGCTCCTATGATGAACCAAGGCGCACCAGAACAATGAATATACAAATCTCTCACTCGCATCCCTGTGCCTTATCCAGTCACCATGCTACGGAACGGAATTTAAAGGACATACATCAAACACTACAATAACCAGGCTTAAGCACACCAGATTCACTAATAAGTCAGCCATAACTCACATAGCACGAAAAGACCAGCTGCTCGGCAGGTTGACGTGGCGATCCTCGTGACCTGATTAGCGCTTGGATATCCTCCACCACGTTCACACTTAGCGCCTGGCTATCGACACCTTTGTAGATCTGCAAATGAAGAAACGGTTACCCACCAAGAAATCCCCTCCAGTACGTGACGCAGAAACACAACACGAGAGGATTAGGGAGAGCTGTTCGTCAGCATTTTAGTTCGCCGGCAGTAAACTTCAATAAAAATTCTAGGACTCGAACAATTGCAACGGTAGGTACACGTACGCCGGCAAATCAATACAACTAAACTGCGCTCCAACGTTTGTGCTTTGGTGATGAATGAACCTGGACTCAATTTCGTTAACATGTAACCTAAATTGCGCAGCATTCATCGATAAGAAGATTGCCTAAAAAATAAACGTTGATTATCCTGCACGACAGTTGCACTTTAAACGGAAGGACGTTAAGGCAATGAACTTTATAAGCGTATTTTCCATCGATCTCGTTACCTACCAATCTACCAAAAGTCTTTCATTAGTAATATGAATATATACTGGTTTGCCTTTCCGCAAGCTTAGTTGCAACATGATGCACAACAAAAGCTCCAGGCTATATGAGCCTGGTTTTGATTCAGCAAGATATGTTCTTCCAAGGCTCGAGTGGCAAAGTTGAGTATCGCACGCCTATAAGAGGCTAAGCAATGAGGTTAGCTTCAACGAATCCTAGTAGCCTTCATATGCATGACTGATTACATATTCTACGGAACCAATATTCAAACCTAGTTTTTATCGTTGACCTAGCAACATGAGTGCAGATGAGCATCAAAGCGCTTCACGAGGACAATTATACAGAGAGATGATCTAAACGAGAAATCTTAAGACAAACTTCCGTTTGCCGTAGCATCACAAAAGCAACCGTGCTTTCTTTAAGCGTGTGTACAACTTTAAAGCAAGCGAATGACCAAAGGAGTTAACGAGTGACTAACGCTAGCTACGAATAAACGTACCAAATGATTTCTACTGAGAGACCAATAAGGTAAACGAGCATCTGCACGAGCAAGAAAGCAATTGCCGGCGAACAAACTCCCATCGCAAACAAATCCTGACGGAAAGCATAAAGGCGAGCAATTGCTGGCGAACCACCTTCCACCGCGAAGAAACCCTGGTGGAAAACATAATGGCGAACGATTGCTGGCAAAAAAGCATTCCCCGAGTACAAATCCTGGCGGAAAACACAACAGCGAACAATTGTTGGCGAACAACCTTCCACCGCGAAGAAGCCATGGTGGAAAACATAACGACGAACAATTGCTGGCGAACAACTGCGACACAAATACAAGTACAGAAAAGATCAGGAATAAGGGTGCAGTAAGGAACATGGGCACCAATTGCCAAGCGTAGACAATACCACAAGCGCACTCAACGCAATCGTCCACACACGCACACGCAGGCTACACACAGTTCGCCACGAGACACACACTAACAGACATACTAAAACACAATCACCGGGTAGACCATAAAAATGCGCCACGGAAAGAGCATGCGCAAAAAACGGGTTGCATCAGACCACAAACTAACCTGGTCAAGCTGGGGAATGGTCTTAAGGAGCATCTCAGCGTAGGACTCCAGCAACCTTTTGAAGTACGATACTTTTTCAACTTCTAACTTTTCGTATTGCTTAAAATACAAGATAGGTTTAATTGAAACCTTTATTCCGGAAATAATCATTCAAAAAAAAAACATTCACAAATACCATCAACGGATTCGGAGACATGAGAGCTCACAAAGCAAACCTCGTCAGCATTTCAGGATACCTTCGCTTCTCAGTATGCATCATTTGCAGCTTTGCATCATTACGTTCAACGCAAAAACTAACCAGTTACCAGACCGGTGGGAAGTACCAAACTAACTTACAACAGATGCGCCTTTGAAAGCACTGTCTAGATCTAGGCGCCCTCGTTCCGCCTCCAACAGCTTCGAGATGTAATCCGTGTCTAGATCACAAGAAACGCCATCATCGCCACGGTTCTGTCTCCCCGTCATACTTTGCATGCGCGTACACTTTCATCAGTCACATTCGCTACATACCCCCATTTTGGTCAATGGAAATTCCTCACGCTTCCGCAGCAATAACCTCACATTTCATATTCATCACTCGCCCACACGACATACCTCGATTGGCTGCTAGTAACAACTATTACAGGGCACGAAACGCACTTACCACACTTAATCACCGATTCTTCGGCCTTTCTACACTTTGCGTCTAACTGAAAAGCAAACACAATCAAACTAAGCATAGACGGATGCATTCCAAAATAAAAGAACATACTGGATCACCAGCTTAACCCAAACATTTAAATATAAACAGTTTGCTAATTACGGGTACGAAATACTACTAACAAGACGGTCTTAACGTACCAAACAGGATTCAGCGAGGAAGGGGAATTTACCTTCGACAGTTCCTTTTCTGAGCCGATCTTGCCGCGCAAGCCTTCTAACTGATCAGTCAAGTATTCCGACTCCTTCGACTTGCTGAACGCACTCTTCTTTGCCTGCAGGTAACAGAGTTAAAAAATAAAAAAAAAACCGGCTAACCACGCGTGAGACAGAGATAGCTAGGTAGTAGCCTAGCAACGCTTTTGAATATAAACAACACATGACAGTTCAGCGCTAGTAGACGCGAATGGAACGTCGATGCTGATATAAAAACCTCGAGAAACGGCTCCATTGGGAAGGATTAGATAGTTAGATTGCGGCGGTAACACCTTTCCAATCTGATAGGTGTGGGTAGAGCGAGGACAAGAAGACCATTGAATGACTTAGCAAAAATAAAAGTACACATAAAATGCAGGTGGAGAGAAAGTTGAGAGCACGCTTGAACTTTACGGCGCTTACAGAAAAGAATGTCTACAGTCCCAAAGACCTGGGCGATTGAGGCACTTCGGGACAGTCGGAAAGAAGATATTGCTGTCTTCTCTAGCAAAAGCCGCAGTGAACCCTGCTCCATGTATCAGGAAGATCAGGGTGGAGGAATTCATTCAAGAGCAAGCATAACGAGACGTAGTCATGGCATCGTTTCCGACAGGAGGGATGAGACACGGACCGTAGAACTTCATGAAAAACCGCACATTCCGCTGCAAGCGGTCATTCTAGTGCATGCCTCAGAGCAAAAATGCTCACGGCGTAGCTGTGTGGAAGATAATAATTACTTTATAAAATGCCAGCCTGCAGCTGACCACTATAAGGAACCTAAAGTTAGAGTCGGGAATCGGAACGAGAACGGGGTAAAAACCAGTCAATGATACGAAACGACCTCTCGCAATTGACGAACAGGATGAACTATGTTGCTGTCTTAGCAAGGGGCCTTGTAGGGTCTCATTCGCTATAATACCGGCTTCATATCTTCTTTTTTTCAGTTCATGCCTAGGAGCTTAACCAACCGGACCACAAGTCCCAAGAATCAACCAACCTTGTGTCTATCGACAAATATCAGACAGGTTAGAGAAACGGTCACTAGAAGGACATCAATAAAAAATCAAGGAGATTTTAAGATAATCTTCACTTGCGCTTCCTTTGACCTCTTTTCACCCAAAGCCTTGGTAGCCTTCTCGACTAGTAGCTCAACCTAAAATTACCGGTTGCAGGAAACAGAAAAAGCATTTTAATCCGTCTGCTAGACGCGAAAGCTAGGTATTGACTGTACTCATCAGGGCAGTTTAAACGAAACTTCCTTTAAGAACTTAAGAAATTAAACTTAACTAAATTTAAGAACTTTTAACAAGGATTTATTATACACCTTGAACAAGTCCGCCATAACAACTTCCATAACAAGAAATCCTATAATCCGTAAAAGAAAAAGCAAACTTTTGGGGATTACGCGCTTCAAATCACACATTACAACCAAAGCCGCTATCCAGAAGCGCCAACAATAGCAGTAATAATAGCAGTAGAAATATGTATATATATATATA
>QQSS02220909.1:0-10785 GCA_003687565.2 Craspedacusta sowerbii
GATCGGTGACTGACGCCTGGGTAACTTATAAGTGTTTGCGCAAGTTATATCGAAACAGTGATTTTGAATTCTGTTTGTATTAATTTTCTGTTTGAATTAATAAAACTTGAACTCAGTCGGGTGACTCCTTAATCCTATTAGCCACAGGCTAGTGAGGATGTCTCCCTTCTCCAACAAAAGCATAATTATTCTATTCTATTTCCAATCTGGTTGCTTTTTTATTTGGTAGTTGCATTTTGGAGAAAAATAAAATTTTGTTCTTGTTGTTTTTGTTGTTGTTGTAACTTAAGAAACGGGCTTAGCTCTTGGTGATGCTTAACAGGCTATTTTCATGCGGAAAAAAAAAAAAAAAATGGCAAGTCAGAGTTCAAGTTTTGATTCTAAATTCTAAATTCTAAATTCTAAATTCTAAATTCTAAATTCGGAAATGCTATGATAATTAGATCTATTGTTGTTGTAAGCAAGCTCTTCAAAATTAATAGACTGTCCTTGACTTGTATTTAATGGAGACCTTCGCGCTGAATGAAGGATAAGTATGGAGACACAAAGATTTTGATACATTATCGACTCCCGTAAGTATTGCTTGTAGCTCATAGTCATCTGCAGCTCTGAGTGGCAGTGCACTTTGAGGACACGCGGTGCATTGCCATGTGTGAGTTGAGGCCAAATAATTGCGGTTACTGAGTGAGCACCATATACTATGCAAGAAAACTTTGCATGCACTACAAAGGGTGCCTTGCTGGTAAGTTAGGATGTGCTTTCTACATTTTCCACGCTAATCTTTTGCTGAACACTTCGTTATAAAAGCACAATGCAATAATAAAATCAAACAAGAACTAGTAAATTCAAATAAATGAGAGGTAGTAGAGCTTTTACCGTTCGCAAAATTTAGCTGAGTGCAAGCATGCAATCGGCCAGTGGGGTAGCGTGTACTCCCGTACATTGGAAAGACAGACAAGCTCTTCGGTTTCGCGCCTAGCAAGCGCAACGTTTCGTTTAAAGGTCTGCTTTTTCCTTTACTCCTGAAACCGAAACGTCGACCGAAACTGCAAAGCCAATTACGACCGAAACGGAACCTTAATCCTAAACATAAACTATGAATATACATCAAGACATCAAGTTGTCTAATGTTACTGTTGAAGCCTGCAACGCTGATCTATACGTAAACAGTGAACAGGTAACTAAATGATTTATTAGCTTGTAGTACAAGCCTAATTCATTAATAGCCAAGTGAGTATTATAGCCAAGAAGCAAGTAGTTTTTTGCTTTTGTTCTTAAGAAACTACTGCGTCTGTCTGCATATATCTGCCATGTGCAACTGAACAGCTGCTCCCTTGCAATGCTATTTCGCAGGGCAGACAAATATATTTGAGCAGCTGGTTTGACATCTGGGAAAATCACTTGCGCATCTGGCGCGTCAAGTTATGTGAATTCTGGCGTTGGGATTGGCTCGGGCGATTTCGGCTGCACCAAAGTTGCATCGATAGTTACGGCCGCAACCAAATACATACCGTACCTGTAATTTACTTCCGCCCGCAACCGAAAGCATCGCCGAAACCAAAATTCAGTAGTCGACCAACAGATTTGGTAACTCCTTTAATTGATGATGGTGTTCAGGGTTCTGCCCGAATAACAAACAATGTATCAACCGGACATCTATAGCAATCAGTTAGTTGAACTAGTTCTTTTCGGCAGCACTAAAAGATTCGTTGGATTGACATAAGTTTCGCTTGGGTCTTTCTATCAACTGTTAAGAAAATCAATATAAAATCAATTAAGTGCAAGAAACTTATCCGATCTTATTGCTGCTTTTGAAGCTCGAAACGGTGCTTGAATATACTCACGACTTTTGCCATGCTTGGAAATGCCTGGGAACTACTAACGAGAGAATATCAAGCTTTCCTACTAAACTCCCTACTGCACCAGATAAGGAAGTCACGCAAAAAATGCTGGCTTCGGATGTGCTTATTTGAGTCTTCATGTGTTCTCCGTGCACTAAGCATTCGGCATTATTTATGCTAGAGTTTAAGTTGTGAATACAAAAGCTCTCGCGTGCTCCAGTCCGTTCAGGAGCCGTGACTAAAGTATGCCATCAAAAACCTAACCCTAGCCCTAACCCTAACCTTGACACTGGTTTCATGCTCCAAAGCTGTTTCTTTTCACAAAAGAATTTTTCGCTAAAGATCTTGTGCATGCAAAAGAATGAGTGTTTGCAGACCGTCTCTATCAGAAATCAATACGTGATCCCTAAACTAAAACATGGTCTCCAAATGTGTTTGTAACGTACGTGAGCAAACATTTTCATATTTGAAGACTTTATGAATAGTATTGAGATGAATAGTATTGAGTTGATTCATTATGACTTGTTATATTTCTATATGACTGGCCAGTAGAAAATCGGAAAGTTAACGTCTTTCTTAACTAATTTTCTCGGATTAGCAGGGTTTATCTTTCATATTACTGGCTATTAGAAAATCGGATATTGAAAGTTTTTCTTAATTAATTTTACTCGGTCTAGTTATCTCTTGAACTTATGAGCTAGATAATCTTTTTCATTTTGATAGGTTAATTATCATTACCGCGCATGAAAAAAAAAGAAGAAACGAAAGCATGTTTTTATCTGTGCCTTAGCTAAGAACTTGCTTAGAAGTAGATGGTCGCTCACTGAAGGAAACGCTTATTTAATGAGCTTGCTGCAAAAATTTTTCCACAGTTTAAGCAGCCTACAAAAAATTTGTGAAATTATGGACAACTGTGACTGTAAATAAAACTTCTCAAATTTGACATCAATAGCAAAATATGCGGTAGCAACTGCGGCCATAGCGAGATAAAATCAATTCGACTGCTATTAGTCAGTTATTAACTCAGAAAAGTGACAGCAGTAACTGACTTGCAACCTGCTAATGCTAAAACATTTATGAAGTGAACGTTAATATAAACTTAATTCAATCGCTAAGTTACAAATCCTATGCTTCATTACTGGAATCAGCCAATGATGCGCATTCCAAATGGCGCATGTTCTATAAGAGATAAAGAATTAGCGAGTTGCAATTAATCCTTTTTTTTTTCGGAATGCTTTCTGTATGTCTTTCTCTTATAGTGTATGCAAAAATTTTCGAATTTCTATAATCGAGTACCCGGCATAGCCATAACTGTTTCTACACTTCAGTGTGTTTGGTCGGATCATAGCACTTGTACCTTGTGCTGGCAGAAGAGATCAGAAAACTTAGTCTTGAAAGTTTTTAAGAAGCGTGCTTCAAATATCGGTGCATGGAATATTAAATGGCATTGCTCTCTATCACTGCTTGTTCTGACAATTCTTCTTTATTAATTCGCAAGTAGGAAGATGGTCGTTATTTTTTGCATAAATCTTCAGGTGAAGCCAAGCACAAGTCCTTGTCCGAATTGGTGCTGCTGAATTTGGTCATTTTACTACTAGTAAGTACCTTTGATGTATTGTTGTTCTTTGACAATCAAAAAAAATTTTCTCGCCCTTTCCCCCATGTTTATATACTTGCATCATAATGATACTGGCTGCAAACTAAGTTTACTTGGCCCCTATAAGAAAAGGATAGAGTATTCATTTGTGTACATAGATTGAAAGCACTTAGTACTCATGGTCCAGGATCTTTTAAAATATGGCCGACGGAGCAGTCATTGCACTTGGACATCTGCTTGCATCATATCTGATAATGAAGTAAGATGATCTTGTGCATCTCTAAAGCCTGCTAAAAGCAGATATAAAACGGTAGTCTTGCAAATTATAGGCATCATTACCAAAAAGAGAAAAAGAATACTCAGTTTACCAATGTATCCAAGTATTTTCATTCTGTCACGCTCCCGGTATTTAGAGCAATCAACTCCTATTGGTCTACTAAATTTCCAGTAAATTAAGAACTAATGCAAGTCAAACAAATTGCATTATGACCTTCCTGAGTTTTATTTCCGTATCCTTTGTAAACCTAAGCTCCTCCAGCCTTTGGCATTGTACGAATTCAAATTTTAGCCAATAAGGCTTGAACGATGCACTTAATCTTTGTTTTAACAAAGGCCTCACGATTTTTTCTTTGCGTTAGTCGGACAAGTAATGCTAGAAAAAGTTATCAAAACGAATTTCTGTACTATCTTATGACAACAACAACAGCTACTGCTACAACTATCAATGCTCGAGTTAGTGCGTGTTGCTGAATTTCACTGAATTTTACTTTTGATGCATAAAACGCTAATTTATCCTAGTAAACGTTCTTTATTAAGGTGCTTTGTCGATTTCAAGATTTCAATACTGTTAAATTTTTGGAAAACACGTGAGCATTCAGGATTTTGGGTTATTCACACGAGAAAGAACGTTTTTTTTTCGCAAAATTTTCTAAGATGTCGGCATCATTAAGGATGGTGACTCTGAAGATTACTTGGAGGTGGAAAAGAAGGGATAATTGGTTATGAAGAACTCCTCTTTTTACGCATTAGCGAATTTAGAAAACATCAGAAGGATAAGAACGATTAATACCCATGGTACGGTCCTTATGCCAAATTCCAACTTAACAACTCCTTCAATGGTCAACATGAGTTTATGACCCACTTAGAAAAAGAGAATGCCTTCTTTTAAAACTCTGCTTTAGTATAAATCTGTCAAGAATTTATGTAACATATTGCTAAGCTACACAACCAGTAGAGTGTCTCGTAGTCGCAATACCTGCTAAGTGAACTATCGTGGTTTATTGCGAAATCCACTAGCCTTTATACCAACTTATGTGGAGTTTTATACGACCTCTCGCCGGAAAGACCGAGACACGTTGATCGAATAACGAATTCGTGACGCCGCGTTATTGCATATTCCATTTCGTGGGACGGGGTAATCGGTATGTACATTTCATGCGTCATTTTGTCTTTTGCTGTTAAGGGTTGGTTTACCCAGCTAGTGTTCTCGATAGGCTAACGGTCTTATCAAATGTCAATGAGCTTTTTCTGCTGTATAAGCTACGCCATTCGATTGTCTATACTGATCTTTCTCAATGGTTACATCGTGTAGATTTGGCGAATTGTATATGCTAAGCAGATTGTATATGCTGTCTCTTCTTTCGTCACATTTACAATAAAGCGCCACTCCGGGGCTGGATAGCCTCGTTCACTTAAAAGTAATTTAGTTCCACACGTATAGGACGCGTCAAGGCAGAACTGCTTCTAGCGAAGTTTACTCTGTGCAATAAGCCATAACAGTGCAGGGAGCAAACTCTTGCAATGCTTTGTAAATGTGCTAAATGGTGAAATCTACTGATCATGAATTAGCTGAAAGACTTACTTAAAAGTTATAATAAATTGGGTTTGAGTCTGCCACTAAATGCAGATTTCATTTGCACCCTTCTCTTTTGTAGCTCATTTCTACCAGGTTGCCAGATACCTATCCTATTGTAGTCTCTGGCTAATTAATTGATATGCTAATGCACCAGCTAATTTGTAATCTGAAATGTCGATTGTTTTGCTCAATCTCCTAAAATTTAGATTTTTAAAATAATCCTTGCCTATTTGATATCTTTGTGGTAAGAAAATATATGTTTAAGGGTTTACCTGTCATCAGAAAATCTGCATCTATGGAGCAATTTTTTCTAAACCTTTGTCAGGTCCAAAAAGTAACCCTGTGCCCAAAATCTATCCAATTTGGGCCAGTCTTTGTTTTGCCTTAGTAATGACAAGCATGATCAAGAGTTTGTGAACTGCCTACTAATACTTGTTTATGTTGCCATTAATTAATAGTTCAATTTCACAATAAAAATAAACAAGAGAACACAATAAGGTTTGTTGCAGAGATCTGCATGTTTTAGTATTCATTTCCTGTGCTGTGTTGCCTACTTGTTGCTAACACATCAAAGTTTTGCTTTCCTCTCTCTGTTGTGCACATAGAACCAAGCACAAGGTAGGCTTTCTTGAGACTGCCTACACCTGCCCTATGGAAGGCACCTATGGCTACTTTATAAAATCCAAGAAAAATTATACTTATAGGTTAAGATAATAGGATAAGTTGGGTTAGCTGAATAGATTGGATGGCATTATGCTCTGTCACTGTGTCTGCATTCCCTTCAGCCTAGCCACAACCATGTCTGGACAGAATGTTCATCCTGACGATGAGTACGAAGAGTACAACTATGATGACAAAATTCATGCAGAGAGCGGCTCAAGAAAAGGTAAATCTAAAAAGGAAGCTAGTCACAATGCGAAGGCACACAGTAGCAGTGGACCAAAGCCTGGTGTTGAGCGTAAAGCAGCGGAGCAGATAGCTAATGCAGAAAAAAACAGGAAGGAAGAGAAAAAGGAGAAGATTTAAGAACTTCTGCATGCATAAGTTCCTTCAGAATCCTACATTCGTGTTTTTTTGCATTGCGTAAAGTTGTTTGGCTTTCAACCTGATGTGCGACGGATTGTAAGAGTACTGGTGTGTGCGTTATCTTGTCCACTTAACTTAATCAGCTCACTCCATGCATAAGTTTCTGTTCAGATTTTCTTCACATATGTCACGATTTGCCATAGCTGCCTTAAACTTGTCTGCATGCCCTTTCCTCCAGTGCACTTCATTAATTGTGTAATGCTTTTGCATGGTTTATAATATCCAAATTGATTCGCTGCATCTCCACACACCTTAGCAATTTATTGGAAAGCTATAACTAAGAGTTTAATGGGGAGTTAAATGTTTGAAGTTTTATTACTCGTAAAATAATTCTGTGTTTCTTTGCGGACCGCATATCTTGTGTTAGAAGCAAAGCTGTGCTTAGCGTTATTTAAGGGTAAAGTAGTACAATATGAAAAATATTAAACTATTTTTTGGCACATGAGTTGCAGGATTTTCTGAACAAAAGTATGAGTACTTTTATCTGGTCTCCTTACGCGCTGTATGGCATTCCCTTTTGTTTTTAGTCGCATTTTAAAGTGACTCATAGACATGGCTCTGTTACTCTATTTGCCTATATCCTGTGCACCTTGATCGGTTTGAAAATTTATACGATCATGGGGAACTTAGGTAACTTAACCAAGGTTGCTTACTAACACTCCTAGTGTCTCTTCAAGACTTAAAAAAATTATTAGTGACGCTTTATATTAACATTTGAACGATCACAACCCTCTATCGGATAAACAATCCGGCTTCTAGAGAATTGTATTCTCCAGTTTATCGGCTGATAAGTGTAACATAAAATAGTCGTGGCGTTCGACGAAGACCCTATTGGAAGTACGTGGAGTCTTCCTCGATTTTCTCTAGCTTTAGATTAAGCGTGGCACGAGGTTCTACTCTTTGAACATGAGGGCTTAAGAATTCGTAGGCCAATTTTATACTTGTATGTGGGTATCTCTCAGGGAGTTGCACTGAGTGGAAGCTTGAACTGGCCCGCGTTTCCTAAACTTCCATATTAGGACCCTAACCATCCTAGCGTATAATAACTACTTGATTGCAGACTTAAGAAGTGATTGGTACCCGCGCGAGGATGTCTCGCTGTTCTCCGTTATGCTTAACACACACTTCTCGTATGCTTGAACGAGGCATGGTTGTTTAAATCCCGATCCGACTAATCAAGCTGTAGAGATAATTTCCCCGAGAAAAACGCACGTCGTTGAAAAACCTCCACTGCTGCATAATATCTCTAGCGCAGCAGGTTGTGGAAAGATAAGCTCCTATGGTTAATATTAGATAAAGATTTGTCTATCTCTTGCCTTAGTAGCAAATTAATCACTTAACCTACGAATTTGGTCGGTTTACTGCGCAACCCTAGAAAACGTAGTTCTAGAGTCAGCCTTATAACTATTTCCAAGTCGTTTTTATGACCCTTACTACGAAGATGTAGTTCATCACTCTCCACTGCGAAATTCGTCGCATTCGGAATCCACTCGATGTCAAATTGCCATAGCTTTATCTGGTTTTATGACGGTATTGAGGACACGATCCACTTCTTACCCCAAACTATAGCCTATCAATTAGGGCTTTCGGTATCGTATGTTTATGCCCATGAATTATGCAAAATTCTCTTGTACGGTCATCGTGAGCGCGATAGACAGAAACATTGCTCATGCAGCCACCAAATTTATTGCTGATACAAAAAGGTTTGTCCAACATGGTTGAGCGCTATTCTTAAGTCGGCGTAATTCTTACATCGGTTGGTACAACCTATTCTGGATGGGGTTCCACTTGGTTCAATTATGCTCTTTTTATGGTTCTACTGTTTTACTGTATTTTGCTATGGCTATTTTTGTTACGTACGATGTATTGCATAATTGGTTTTATCGTGAATTTTGCAAATCATTATACGCATAAGAAATATAATTAAATGTGTGCGCCTTTAGTTGCCTTCTAAAGTGCAACTTACGATGGTTAAAAGTATGCTGACTGCAAGCGTCAGCTAGTGCTGTCGGATGGAGCGAAAGAATTTCACGCGAAAGCCCTGCGGCAAATTTGAGACGCAAAGTTTTCAGGGCACTTCGATAAGCCAGTTCCTTGTTTTCAAAACGGCTTTGACTGCTTGGGCACCCACGACTGACTCCCCCTGCGTGCACTTTGCTGACGTTCGTGGCCTTACGCAAAATTCTTAGTTCCTGCTTGTCTCCTGTTGACCTTCCCACTTCATAAGAGTTTCAGAGTTTACGTGTCACTGCAGCACGACACCGTCTACCTGAGCGCTTGTCGCTAGACGAGCCACACCGGCCTGTAGGGTAGACAAATACCATTTCGCTACATCCTTGTTTCATCGGGATGGCCATCGCAGAAGGCCGTCGTGATTCCACATCTTTGGCTGTGCATCACAAGCCACATCATAGCCCCCGATGGTAGTAGTGTGCAACCTTTCACCAATGTCTAGGTGACAAGTTCATGTTTGAAGCATCTGAACTGGTTCAATATTCTCTTATTTCGTACGTATTTGACGCTTTCCTGTAATTTGCTGTTGCTTGTTATTATGAGGCAACGAATGAAATAAGAAATGAAACGAAATGACAAGAAGATTTTCTCATGGTCTTGTGCTGAGCGCAGCACTCTCCTCTCATCCAGGACCACGTTATTTGCTCAATTCGTCTCCGTGGCCAGAAGCGACTCCCGCGCCCATTTGGTCAGGGTCATATTCGAGAACCTACATTCCATCCGTTCCACTACTATTGAGAATGCGCGGAACTGAAAGTGTCGGCGATGTCAGTCATGTACTGTGGTGTACGGATACGCAAGCGTGAAAAATGCGCTTACAGACTTCCCATCTTTGCCTCATCTGGAATTGAATTTATGTTACACGACAGGTACCTACATGAGACGTCTATCATCTCTGCATCCGCAACTTCTTTATGATAAAGAATAGCTTACCCTGAGTGGCATTCTTTTGAAAACCACTTGGTTTGGTGCAGGTCCTAAGATGCTGCAAGTAAGTACTGATAGCCGGTCAACATTGATTCAGAAAAGGAGGATGTGGGCTTAGAATGCATTTGTTAATAACTTCCTATAATTATTTTCCCCATAATCAAATATAACCTTTTCATCAAGGAATCAAACTTGAGGTTTGGATACGGTCGGTGTAAAGATTGCGGTTATTAATAGCTTTAGATTACTCGCCGCAAAATGTAATTTCACCTTTCAAGGAAGAATCCTCAGAGCATTGCATAAAGATCAGTGAATCTAAGCCACAAATTAGATCCGACATTCGAACTAGCGTGGTTCAATAAAGGTTTCGCGTTGATTATCTAATAAATATCCCAGTTCTTTCACCCTTATTTCAAAAACCTTAACAACTTATAGCTAAGGCAAAATCGATCGGATCGGAATTTATTCCCATGTACAAGTCTGCATCTACGAATCCGCTTAACATGTTGCTATCGCCGATCTGTTCATGCCAACAGCGTCCCAGCCGTATCATCGAGTTTCATTATTATTGCGATGTCCCATTACAGCGATTTCGGAGAAGACCAATCTCCTTAAACAGGTTTCTGACTCTTGATTTTCAGCTGATTCACTAGAATTCTTGAAGGAATAGCTTCCATAAAATTCGCCAGGCATACAAGCCAATGTGCTGTGTTCTTTTCCACCCGACTAGCTCAATCTGACTGATCATTATTCTCGCCACAGTAGTTTTCCAATACAGAAACTTAGATCTGTTATTACACCATAGATCAGAGCACTTGTTTCATGAATTAGAGACATGTATAAAAATGAACCGCAGCGACGTTTCCAGTGTCAGCCACGCCTGTTTTAAACGGGAAAACGACAACTCAAAGGCACTTGCTTCTGATTACACAAGCTTTTTGGTCTAGGTCGTATAGTTCCTCAAAACCGTGTTATAACGAGTTCAGACCACCATGTCCTCAATATGGCCTTTCCTTAAAGACCACTGATTGCGCTCATAGCGAAACTGGACGATGCAATCATTTTACGCACTTCCAACCTAGAGACATTTCTTCTATTCGGGAAAATTTCTAGATGCGCAAAGCATGGTAGTGATTGGTTAGATGTTTAGAAAAAAAAAAGTTGCACGTTTTAAAGAAACCCGTGCAAATACAACATACGCATAAAAACATATAGAAGCAAATGTTCCACTGCAAACGCAAAGGTCAAAGGCATGTTATATAGATTTAAATAGAACATTCATAACATCATCATATTATCATATATTTAAATAGAACATTCATAACATCATCATATTATCATATATTTAAATAGAACATTCATAACATCATCACTATCATTATTATTATCATAATAATAATGATAATAATAATAATAATAATAATAATAATAATAATAATAATAATAATAATAATAATAATAATAAT
>QQSS02220920.1:0-10783 GCA_003687565.2 Craspedacusta sowerbii
TATATATATATATATATATATATGTATGTATGTAGTTAAATATCCTTTCACTAATGTTCTTTCCTGTCCTTTCCTATCCTACGCTCGAGGCGCTGTGACGCTCTTGGGTATGTGATATTGCCGCTGCCGACATCGACTTCGTCGTCTATGCCCCCGTTATGACAGATATTTGTTTTTACCGACTTCCGCATAGCTGATGACGTAGGTGCTGCCTGTTTTCGCGATGGCGTTATAGTCGCTTCAGACCACCCACATATACGCCAAGCAGGACATGTTCCTGGTGACGGTCGCTTAATTAGAAAACAAAGTTTAATGTTGTGGATCCTGGGTGAAAACCCTGGTAGCTCATGAGACTGACTGACACATGGCGCTTCAGAAACTGTGTCACAGACAGCAACTAGAGATAAATTTCACCTGAGCTGCTGTAAGTGACCGCATAAGCAGCACTCATGCTGAGTAAGGGTTTATTTCATATGACCTTGCATCTGCTTAACCTACACAAACGTGGCTAACCCGCTTAGCAATCGTTCATATCCATGCAAGAGAGTCTACAGCCACTATCTGGAACACTGCGATATTATCGGTCTATCCAATTTTTCATATTTTGCTTCGTGGATTCTTATTTTTCTGACTGTCAAGACCCGCGACAAATAAGATCTATAATTTTCTAATGATCTAGAATTACGAATTTCCTTGTGGCCATCCTCTACAATGATCAATTTTGTATATGCATAACTTTTCAGATTATTGCAGAAAAACTTCGATTGTGCGTGGGAATGGTCCTTTTTACATTGTTAAACGAAATTTCTGAAGTTTTAGCGATCGAATAATTTGGGAAGCACGTTTGTTTGTTTGTTTGTTTTCAGAGGATTTTCATTTCTAATTTGGTTGCTGCTTGTTCGTCTTGCGATCTGTAAGACATGCCTTTGCCTGACGTGGAAATCAAGTACAAGCAGGTATGCTGCTCGCCGTTTGGTAGGAAGTTTTCTGTTTGGTTGATGGAAGTTGGTATAGCTTAATGCATGCGGCAGTCATGGCATGTTTTCTAAGTTTAGCAAAACTTAGAGTTGTTTTTCTTCCTGGTTAAGTCGCTGTTCACTTTCATCAAGTGCGTGTCTCAAGCTGTGCGACCCTGATCTGGATCATGAAGACCGTGATCCATTGTTTACGGGTTGGACGCGGATGCTGTTGCTGTTTCAATTAGAGTCGTCGACCTTGTTTTTTACCGCCCTTAGTGGTAATTTTGCATCTTTGCGTCATAATGGCGTCGCTTGGTTGTTACTTGTAGGCATATCCGTGTATCCGTGCTCGTTGCTATTTTACGAGCTGTTATTTCTTGTACTTATCTTGTAATCATTTGCCAGTTTTTGTATAAGCTTCCTTCAAACTGTGTGCATGCAGTCTGTATTAACTTGGCAAGAACAAGGATCTTCACGAGGCCACTATCCTTCTCTTGCTTTGATCTAATTTTACACAACGCCTAGAACCCTATCTCTAAGATAAAGCATCATCATGTGTATATATTTATAGATCTTCATAAATAATGAATGGCACAACTCAGTGAGTGGAAAGACCTTCCCAACTATCAACCCTTGCACTGAAGAGAAGATATGCGATGTTGCAGAGGGTGACAAGGTGAACATGTATTAGGTATTCCTTTTACTTTAATGCCTGGCAGGCAAGGTCCGTGTTAGTGCTGGCACTACAATAGTCTATTCCTAGTAAGGAATTCGTGGAGGTTTTAAACCCTTACTGGGTGAATTGCGGAATGTGTGCCAAATTTTTTGCATTTGAGATGTGGGGAATTTTCGAAACTCAATTCCAATAGTTTCTTCAATTATGTGTGTTTAGCTTTAGTGTCCAAACGTTTGTTTTCATTATGCGGTGGTAGTTTCGTTAGGAGAGTAAAATGATGTGGGTTGCTTTCGTTTCATTTAGGTGAAAGATATGTAAGGGAGGCGAGCGAGAGTGTACTATTGTATTTCTGTGTGAGTTTAGTTAGGGGGCAAGTTTTATGTGAGTGAGGGATTGTCAGTAGAAATAACAAGGTACGATTCGTGTGAGGACGCAAGTTTTTTGTCATTTCTGTCATGAGTTCACGGCAAAGGTAAGCCAATCCGCTTTACCTGCAAGCGAATGCAGAGCTCTACACCTGTGCATTCCAACACTTATTGGATAGTTTCTAAAATGTCGAAATTGTAGGGGAAGAGAGACCATCGGTCTACGATAATCCCATGCCCTTTTTTTACTAGTGTGATTTGATCAATCATTCCTTTCATTGTTTGTATGCCCTACATAATACTCTGTTTTAATGGATAGCTTTGCCCCGCGTCTATTGACACTAGAGAAAGAAAAATCCTTGTTTTTATGTTTTTCTTATTTATCATTTTTCCTAGAGGGTCCGCTTCAATGTTCTTGTTTTTACTCTGAAATATGTACTTCTATGACCCGAGTGATTTTTGTCGGAGTTTCAGGTTTTCTGAGAGGTCCAATTTACTTAGCTGTTGCTGTAGAGTTTAATTCTGGCTGGGTTTGTTTAAACTTGAATTGTAGGTGCTTATGTTGCATCTTCTCCTAGCACGTTGACACCGTTTATTGGTGCAATTTTCACCCCCTGTGGCAGGTTTTTATGTTAAACAAAAACTTTTTGTAGGGAAATGATGCTTCTGTGCTGGGAATGTGCTGAGCATTGCTGTTTGGGGGCAAGCAAAGTCTTTCATGAATTATAAACCATGTATTAGTGATTTTGTTCATTTGGGGAGTGTTTGTGAGTCCTTGCTCCCTAAATTTTAGGGGAGTATTTAGGGCAAATGGCGCATGTGGAAGGATTTGACGCCTTGCTCGTTTAAATGTCTGGCTTTGTTTGCCCTCAAATACAAGAAATTGTTTTTTTGTGGATTTGTGCATGAAGCGTTTGTTTTATTTCGTAATCCTCAGTTTTTCTGGCTTTTGTTCCATAGGCTGACGTAGATCTTGCAGTGGCTGCTGCTAGGAAAGCGTTTCAACGAGGTTCTGTATGGCGCACAATGAATGCTTCAGACCGAGGTCGCTTGCTTACGAGGCTTGCGGATTTAATAGAACGCGACAGGGAATATCTTGCTGTTAGTATGCGCCATGGAATGTTGGTTGCTACGTATAATTACGAGTGTGATTTGCTTTTATAAATATGTTTTAGCTGAGATTTTGGCGTTTCTTGATGACAGCGCGTTGGCTTTTTAAAATGGTCAATAATTTCTGCGCAGTATAAAAAGTAAGTTCGCTAGGAGTACTCATCAGCGCGCCTTATTCATGTTGATGTTATCTGCATCGCAGCCTTCTAGTATAGGTTGCTATCCAGAGCATTAGGTGTCGCAGGCTCCTGTAGATCTCGTAGATTCATCTAGGTAATCGAGTTCATATACTCTGGCTGGAGCAGTGGAAGTAAGCTTCATTTCCCTTGTGGCGGAATGTTGACTGTGGATTATATGTAAATGGGTGATCTCGTTAATTGTGGTGCTGATGCTTTAATTTTTCCGATTTTGTTGATTCCAGCGTCTGGAGACATTAGATAACGGGAAGCCATACAGGGATGCGTACAACATTGACCTGCACTTGACACTCAAGTGCTATCGCTACTATGGAGGATGGGCTGACAAAATTGTCGGGAAAACGATTCCTATCGGTGAGCATATTTTCTTCTACTGATACCATTATAGAATTGTGTGCTATTTAGTGTTCATTTATTTATGAGGTCGCTTGGTCCTTTCCTGGTTTCTGTTGCACTGTGCCAGAATTTTCCCATATAGATTTGATTCTTCATGGTCGTACACAGCTTCAAAGTAATAGAGAAATGTCGATAACTATGATAATTCAATAAAGCTGACGCAATCGTAGCTCTTAAGTAATTTTAACGGCAGATATCCATTCAGTTTGTTGCGTGCCTGCAAAAGGTTTGTAGCTGGATTCCATGAATCTGCTTTAGGCACCTATTACTCGTTTAATTTTTTTCTCTGTAAGATGGAACATATCTATCTGGCTCCCTTCCCTTTTCTTGCTGGAGAGGACTACGGAAAATCTTTACATTAGCAAGGAAAAGTTTTTAGCTTCCTACCCATTGCTTCATTTTTTTTTTTTTTTTTTGATTGCGCTGACTCCGTGAACGCTTACTCCCGGCTGCCATGGCAATTTCAGTACTATGCATGATGTTAATGGTGTGCGGTGCAAGCCCGGATGCGCCGTCCATCAGCACCCTGTGACAGCAGATGAACTTAGTCTTCGGTTGTGGAGTGCGCCTTTCAATGAGCTCGGTACTTGCTCGCAAAGGGAGACTCGGACGATCGATGCTCAGACGAATAGAATCTGTCATTGCCTTTCACCAGGGCCTTTTTTCATTGCCTTTTTTTTTTAAAGACTTCACGAGCAGACGAGGCAGTCGTTGTTGATCAAAGCGACTTAGCCTCACCGAACAGCAGGGTTACCCATTGCGCCTCTGGTGGTGGCTATCCTAGTCTGCTTGCTGGCGGCGGTGGGTTTTCATTAGTTCTGTCAATCCGCGAGCCCGTCCGTTTCTTTAGATGGGGACTTCTTATGTTACACGCGCCATGAGCCTATTGGTGTTTGCGGTGCGATAATTCCATGGAACTTCCCGCTCTTAATGCAAGCCTGGAAGTTGGGACCGGCACTTGCTGCTGGTAATTGCGTAGTTATGAAGTTGGCTGAGCAAACGCCATTAACAGGGCTATACATAGCTTCTCTCATTAAAGAGGTACCGTCGGTGTTTCCTTTTGTCTAGTTGTAGATGCATGTGGGATGGTAAGGGAGGATGTGGTGCTTTGTTGCCGCAGTTGTTGCTTTTTTTTTTTACAATTTTGTGGAGTATGTTGTGTGTGCTATGTTATTTTTCAGTGTCGTATGTAATGGAAAATTTCAAGCCGAAGTGAGTCCCTGGAAAGCATACATCGAACAAGTTTAAATCTTAGAGGTATCATTCAGTTATGAAAAATGAGGGATGTCTTCTAGGCTATTTACATATGCCTGAATGAGCACCCAGCGTTATAATCATCATTCGCCAAACGTAATTTTGCGAAAATGCACATGAATTCCTTGATTGCTTTAGGCTGGTTTCCCTGCTGGTGTTGTAAATATCATTCCTGGCTATGGTCCCACTGCAGGAGCTGCCATATCCGAGCACCCAGATATTGATAAAGTTGCTTTCACTGGCTCCACCGAGGTATAACCTGTTTGCCTATCGAGCCGGTTAGCATTTGCTTGAAAATGCGTGATTTATGGTTGCGTATGGACTATGAAATTTAAATTGAATGATAGTTTTTGCATTTCATTGGAAATATCACGTCGTGAACGTCATTCAGCATACCAGGATCGTGAAAGTGGCGAATATCGCTCTGCTTGATTTGATGTCATTACGCACGACAACCCTTTGTAATGGTTTTAAATTTGCTTTCATGTTTACGGTATTACGTAAGTCCAGTGTTAGTATACGGAAGCTTTTTCTCTTTCCTCTGTCTAGGTTGGTAAACTTGTGCAACAAGCCGCCGGCCGCACTAATCTGAAGAATGTCACCTTGGAGTTGGGTGGAAAGAGTGCGAACATTGTCTTTGATGACGCGGATCTGGATTTGGCAGTAGAAAATGCCCATTTCGGCTTGTTCTTCAACCAGGGCCAGTGTTGCATCGCTGGCTCCCGTATTTTTGTACAAGACGGTGTCTATGATGAGTTCGTGCGGAAGTCAGCTGAACGAGCGAAGCGAAGAATAGTTGGTGATCCTTGGGATGCCAATGTCGAGCAAGGACCCCAGGTAGCCAATAATGTTAAGAACTGTCTGAAGGATTTCATACTTAGATGGATTCTTAAGACCAGGAATGCCGCAAAGTGTTTGGTTATGTGACGGGCATGTTGCTCTCTGTCGATGATGAACCAGGGCGGTCCAACCTCTGCTTAGAAGTAGAATGTTTGTTTTATCGTTAACTGGGTGCATTTTCTTGTGTTTATATTTTTTTTATTAGAAATTGTTTAATAATTAAGTGCTGAAGGTTGTCTGAGCAGTTGTGTCAGATACCTGTTTTCTCTTATTGAAATTTTATTTTATCAATGGTAATGACTTATTTCAGCCTTAAGATATAGTTCTCTAATTTTTCCCTCATTGTACTTGATTGACGAATGACAATAAAATTCCATTCTTAAAATTTTGATTTGCCTGATGCACTCAAGTTTATTGAATTAATTTATAGGTTGACAAGGAGCAGTTTGATAAAGTTCTGAGTTTAATTGAAAGTGGCAAAAAAGATGGTGCGAAGCTAATTTGTGGAGGCAACCGTTGTGATGGAAAGGGCTACTTTATCGAACCAACAGTCTTCGCAGACGTTTCTGATGACATGCGAATCGCACAAGAAGAAGTGAGTATGCAAACTCTTCCTAGAGATATCCTGTGAGTGTGTGAGTTCTAGATGTCAGCGTATTTCACACGATGAAGTTTGTTCTTTATTTCGCTTGCGGTGCAACTCGACTTAGCTCTTTCCTATGTCCTCGTGGAGCGCGCTTTAGAGATGCTCCTTCTGCTGTGCTTGACATGCTGTTCGCTGATCAAATTTCCGTTCAAAAGCTGTGCCGTTCTTAAATGGCGAACGCTTTAAATTTAGATCTTTGGACCTGTGATGCAGATCCTGAAGTTCTCAACTTTGGAAGAAGTCATCGCTCGTGCGAATGCGAGCATTTACGGGCTCGGTGCTGCTGTTAACACCACATCGCTGGAAACCGCGTTAGCCTGTGCCCATGGTGTCCGTGCTGGAACTGTTTGGTAAGATATGCTTAATTAGCGCGTGGAAGGGTTATGGAGTATTTGATATATCAGAATATGTACCCCACTTTATATCTATCCTCCTTGATACGTTTGGCCTTGGCGAGCAACATCAGTACCATCGGCTTGAGCAATTTTCGGGTCCCTGAGCATAACTGCGAAACGCAATTAACAGAAGTTTTGGAGGCGTCAAAGCCTCGAATATCAGCCTCGAGGTCGGCTACTGATGAATTTGCTTGATGAATTTCATTCTTGTCCATACTAACGGGTAGGGGACACCCTTTGATCACGAAACGAATTTAAGCCATTAGACATCATGCTTTTTAAAAATGTGTTTGTACGAAACAAAATGGACGAATGGGATTCTTATCAAAAAGCATGTGCTAAATGCATTTGCAGCATTTTGCCTTTGTGAATTTCCTCTTTAACGCCGAAGTTGCCTTCAACTATAATGCGTTTGTTCGATAATCATTCCGATCCCTCTTTTCTTTTGATACGACCACTTGCCGCTGGCTTTCAACTGCCTTTATTTATTAGGGTGAATTGTTTCGACAATTTTGACTGCATGGCGCCGTTCGGAGGATACAAGCAATCGGGGTCCGGAAGAGAATTGTAAGTCTGAGTTAAATATGAATGGACTTTCTTGTTCTGTCTGCTTCTCTCCATGTACCTGCTTTTCTTTTGGTGGGCCTTGGGAGGGAGAATGCCTTGTCTTGGCAGGTAATAGTGCACCAGGCGAGGCTGCTTAAGCAGACAAAATATCAGTAAGTAAGTAAGTAAGTAAGTAAGTAAGTAAGTAAGTAAGTAAGTAAGTAAGTAATTAAGTAAGTAAGTAAGTATATTTTCTCAAACAAAAGCCCTGTCAAAAATTGCAATACTGAGAAAAGAAATAAATAATAAATCCGTAACTTGGGCGCTTGCAAAAAGATAAGAAAAAAACTACACTGTCATTCAAGCATTCGAGCATCTGTATGAGATGGAGACATCCTCGTAGCCGGAGCTAATAAGATTGAGACGTCACCATTTCAATTAAACGCAACATAAAAAGTTAGTTTGATGATAGAAACGACAAGAATAGGGTACGTCAGTAATCGAATTGCGCATCGAGCATTCGGGATATGCATTTTATAAAGGAAAAAAAAAATTTTGAACGAAATAATAAAAATAAAAACAAATTAAAAACCTCGTTAGCAGATACAAAAGACTTTAGGCAGACGCATATTAAAGGGTCACCTTTAACGAAGAAGATAGTTAGTGGCACCCGAGAAGTTATAAGCGAAAAGAAACACAAACTTACTCAACATTGTCAAACGCAAGAATGATAGTAGATTAACTAAAAGATTGTATATGGTTTGATAAAGAAAAAAAGTTGATCACCATGACATGGTGATGAAACATATGTGAGCTCATCAAAATTCAACCTGCTATGAGCAAAAACTAAAGCTGATCCGCTAATACTCGCAGTTGTTAGAGAATAAAGTAGAGAAGAAAGTACTCAGTGTGTCAAGAAATAAAAATAAACATACCAACAGATTAATAGATTGCGCACTCCGCACCATCTAAAATTTACATGTACTAAAAACATTGCATTTTAAAACAACAACAGCAACATTTAAAAATCACTATTATCAGAACAGATTCAACGGATAAAGGAAGTATGTTTTATGCATACGCAGCTACAAGAAGGGATCGAATTTCGTTCCGATAGACTGTTCTTGTGCAGAAATACTTATATTAAGGTCGCGTAGCTGATTATCATCGCAGCACCTTTAAGTTTAATGTTATTGTGTCCGTACATCTCAGTCTTTGTTGTTGGTATTGACAGTTTTGATACTTTGTTAGATCGAATCACCTTATTAGATGAGTAGATTCGGAAAAAAATCATCTAATGCAGGGGGGGTCTTTTATGGTGCCAGTCATGGATAAACAGGCATAAATTTAATGTAATCACGTCTTCGAGTTTCAATATATCAGAACGCGAGAATAAGTCTGACGTAGGCGTACTATGATCAGAAAAGGTGATTAATCTTAGCTTTCAGTAGGAGGCCTTGATAGTATATTGTAACTTAATTTAATTACAGTTTGTTCCTCCTTCCAATCGTGAAGAAATCCTTTGAAATCGTGGGAAATTTTAACTAGCCAGCTACTTTCGCTTTTTCGTAACGCGTAATAGAACGGTCTTTGACGTGCAAGCGCGGCTTGTATTTTTCGTAATTTACTATGACACAGTATACATCTTCAGATGCGTCTGCATACGTCACCACAAGCCAGCATACACCAACAGATACGTCTTCATATTTTTAGAAAATTAAAAGAAAACGTGCAAGTTTCGTGAATTTTCTACCAATGTTTTTTTTTTATTTTTAAATTTTTTTTGTCGCAGCTTTGACAAAAATGGAGTCTGTAATCACGATTCCTTAAAATACGCCACCACTCTGGGTCAATGAATTTCAGGCTATATTGACTTGTAAAAACTGACTGTTTAACAGTCGCAAAGAAAGCTAAGCGTGCTGTGAGATATTGCGAAGGGTAAATGCTACCGTTTCGTTGCATCTCAGCATTTTGGCAGGTTGAGGTCTCACGACCTGATGAGCCATGCCTCCGGCGCGTGCTTAACCGATGATTATGCCGTAGGGACTTCTCTTGCCATTGCGTTGGAAACTTCCCAGCATAGGTGGCTGTCAGATGTATACTGCTAGCAGGCTCCTGTTGCCCAGCATCCAAACCCCCTGTTTTTGTAAGCAGTTTCTTCTAGAGTTGCCGTGTAGAACAGTGATGTTGCGCTTGTATGGTTACTAGGATTATTTTGACCCGGATTTGTAGGTAGCCGTCTTCTTTAGGTCTGACTATGGCCTGCAACAGTATGTGGAAGTTAAAACGGTAGGTCTTAATTGCTTGTTATAGCATCAACCGTGCCCATTGTAGTTGTTATCATGACGCGGCCTACGTAGAAGTTCATGGCATGTTGTAATATAGGAAGGATATTTAACTTGAAGCAGTACAGTACTCGTTGCAAAACCTAGAACGACCGAGCGTGGCAAGTCTTGAGTCCTCGAGTTTTGCATTCGTTTCGGTTTGGGTAAGCTTTGCATTAACTGTTGATCGGACGACTCTGATACTTGGGATGAACTACAGATTTCAACCGCCTGTGGCCACGGAGGATAAGAACCTTGATAGCTTGTATTTTGTTTCGTACGTAGGTCATGATTAAGGTTCCCAAGAAGAATTCCTAGGACCAGCATGATGGGATTTGATGGTTGCATGATATAGATAAAGAGACGATAGCTAGCAAGCGCGTAATCTGGTGGATGGAAGCGGAGCTAAGGGTCCGAGTTTATTATACTCGGTTTTCTGGAAAAGATGCGCTATAGGATAAGATTATGTGGTTTTCCTAGTCTAAGTTGCGAAGAGCGAAAAAATAAATTCGTTTTGTCGCAATTTGGTTACGGGAATGTTTAACTTCTCCCTGTATATTTACGCATCAATAGCCAAACCGTTCGGTCACAAAAATCTTGAGGAAAACAAACTAGCTGTAGTTACCTAGCTGTAGCTGTTAGTAACTGCAGTGGTAGCTTTTTCTCTAAGATCTTGAATTTTGACTTGGCTGTTGACTTTGACGGTGCTCGTTCAAGCAGATTTAACGAATAGTATGGCTTTGTCATATATCATCCGTCAAAATAATAAGAACGGGACCAAATGCTTGGCCAATAAGAATTAATTGCATCGAAATTTCTTGAAAAAGCATGTCATGCTTATGCCGTTGCATTGTGAGCAGGCACTCAATAATAGCGTGGCGTCAGCAGGCGTAAGGAAAAACTCTGTGGCATAATAACTTCGAAATTTTCTGAGAATATAAGGAATCGCTGGAAAAGTGCCAAAGATGATAAGGCTTAGATAAATCGTAACCGCGCACGAGCGTGTGACCGATCATGGAGTTCGACCGGCATATATATATATATATATATATATATATATATATATATATATATA
>QQSS02220931.1:0-10782 GCA_003687565.2 Craspedacusta sowerbii
TATCTATCTATCTATCTATCTATCTATCTATCTATCTATCTATCTATCTATATATATATATATATATATATATATGTATGTATATATATATCCATCTATCTATCTTTCTATCTATCTAGCTAGCTTGCTAGCACTTGTCTTCCTTGCTCTATACCATATTCGTATCTTTCCATCTATTTATCTGTCCATGCCTCTATTTACCAATCCTTGAATGCGTGGTTACTTAAATTTGCTTCGAGTTAGCTAGTCAATCACGACTGATTTGTTTGTCCTTTAATAGGACATAAGCGATCGTTCTAGCTGCAGCTTGGTTGGAAGTTGAAATATTAAATACTGATGGTAACCAAAACAGTCGATCTGCATTTTCAACCATCTGTTCTGGCTCAGGTACATTTTCGTTTGTAAAGCCACCACCAATCAAAATTGTCAAAAATATGAAAATTTATAGTAAAGTTGGTGGAATGCCGCAGATCTTATGAATGAAAATCAAATTAAGAAAAGCCACTCAACCTTGAAGGCTTTTCCTTCGCATTTCCTCAGTTAAAAGTGCCTATTGCAATATCATTCAATATTTATCGGTTACTTCAAGGTAATTTTTTCTAACATAGTAGACTTTTAAGTGAAAGCAGGTATGGTGTAGAAATTAGTTATTGGAGATTCTGCATACCCGGGGCATGCGCATATCTACAGTCATCCATGAATAAGACTTAACTATGAATAGAACTAAGCGAGTTATTATATCTTATCAATTGCAAAGTAGACAGAATGTATCCAAAATTTGCCCTGTGCAGGAAGAATTCAGATGGATGCACTGTATTGCTTAACAATCAAAACTAATGCACTCGCTGATCTGGCACGTTTGCCAAGAGGGGGAGGAATGTCGCAAGCATGTACTAAGCATTAAAAGACTAGATGATAAATCCTAGAAGTTTCATTACGCTTGAAAAATTACGCTTGATGTCCGTGATGCCAGCGAAGTTAGTTTTGAGAACTTCGTGAATTAGCATATAAGCATCCACATAAAGCAGTTTGCTTATCACTACATGCAGCACGACGGTAAGTCCTATGATTTTGGGGATCTGATGAAGATTACGGCATTGTCTAGTTCATGGAAAATTTTTGGGGAGGAAAGAATTTAATGAAAGATTCTTATGCAATATTTTACTTGGGAGTCAGAAGCATTTCTGACGAATTCATTCCCAGGAACTTGGCGTTTCGTTCCAACATTTTATCGATAATTCACAAAAATTCATGCGAAACTTTCTCTCCACGACACTTTCCGGGAATCCAGGCTACAATTGGATAAAAGACAAGGGTTAACAGGCGCCAATGCATGTGCTCCTTACCGATCAACTTAAATTCGCATAATTATAATCAAAATTTGATCTCTAAAATGAGAGCGGGCTCAAGTCAACTAATATCAAGTTGCTGACACGTGGCAATTCAAACGTACATGTCAACAAAAAAATTGGACGATGTATGAGTATCTCACAGTTGCTCTTTGTCATGGATTGATCCATGATGAAATCCGTCTGTTATGGCTTCAGGATGAGGCATAACAGTCAACAGGCATTCTTGTAATTTAGTAATTGTGTTAGGCAAACGAGGGTGGTGTATGAGACATGTTATAACACACACACATACGCAGTCTTCACACGTTTATGTAATTCATCTTTAGATTATCCTTCCAGTCCGGGGTACGCATAGTTCTATTATCCTGTTTTGTCATGGTCATGGTGGTAGCAATTTGTGTATAAATGGAGACGGCATGTGATTATGGGAGAGAGAAAGCTAGAGAGCAACACAACGCAAGGCAGTATTGTTCGCAACTCTCTCTTCACAATGCTCTTTACAGGAATGAACTCCTTCAACGTGGAATTTGCTGACCCAAAATCTTGAGGCGGCATTATCAATTTGAAGAAGCGGAGTCTTTCAAACTTTTGACTGGTAGTCAGTGTCTACTAGTACAAGGTTTGAGTGTTTCCGTGGTCATTGCGTTAAGTAGGTAAAAATATAGAACTGGAAAGTTAGAAGGAAAAAATTTAGGCAAGATATCTATCAATGAGACGCTAGATACCATGTGATTTATGGTAAGCTTGAAAAACATAACTTGGCTAACATGATAATAATTTCACCGAAATGAATAGAAAAGTGTGTATTCATAGTTTTCAAAGCAAGAGGTTATCAGTCTTTGCAAAGATCCATATGCGAATGTGCTTAATTCCTATTTTAGATTATCCAAACATTTTTCCTCGAACGGTACTCGAGTGATACAGAACATGCCATATTAAGGACAATTTTCATCAAACGTACCCGTGAAAACCACCACCAACCCAAACTGCAATAAGGAAACAGCTTAAGAGTCCAGACTATTATTTTGAACTACAGTCTCGCAAACGTTTTTCCATGGTTGTCTACATTCACTTGCATAACTTTCTCATAGATGCTATATATATTGATGCTTCTATAGATGAGCTTGAGTGTCAAAATAGACTCTAAGAACTTAGATCATACTTTATCATTAAATATACCAATAAGCAGTTAATTTGTTAGCAAAAATTCTGAGTCAAGATGCCACTAAACTCTCAGCTTGTCTGAATCGATCATTACTTACAAGCAAGACATACAAGTTTTGTGTAATAGTCTTGAAAAGTCCAGGTATCCGTAAACAGTGCAAATATTAGCGTTATAAGTAAATCTAAAATAGTATTTGTTAGTTTAAGGAATAGCTAGAGGTTAAGGCGTTGGTCTAGGAACTGTTGATTACCAACGAATAAGTAGTTACCTTTAAAGTTCTTTTACCTGCCGCATATCCCTCCAGTGATAGCTTTCAATGATGCCCAGTAAATAGTTATGTTGACTGCAATATGCGGTAAACGCAAGTTGCTTTTTCACACCTAATTTATTTTCTGACCAGATGTTCTGCGCAAGAAAAACTTGGGTGATCTCTTTCCAAGTCCACGTGTGGTGGTGTCGTCTTATTACATAGGCGTAAGAACAACTCAGTGCAGTCCTTTTGAGGGCAACCCCTTTCAGCGCATTATGGTTTAGCTGCCTGTTTTCAGTGTACCATGATTCAGCGCACCCCCATTTCTGCGCACCACCATGTAATTCAATGCTAATTGTATTAGTCAAAGTGCAAGGTATGCGTACGCTTGATCCGTTAGGGCATTCTTATGCTCACCAGATTCAGTCCAATCGTGTAAGTTGCAGCTAAGATAGTTTTTCATTTTTCTTATATTTTATTCTGTAATCGTCATGGTTTTCAACCATTCAACTGCAGTGTCATCGGATTAATGGAGGACTTCGAGCCCCCCCCCCTCGGGTCTAACCTGTCAGCTGACATTTTTCGTCGACGCAGTGATTCATGTTCTGACGCTTTCTGCACTGGACTTGGACCGTTTGTGCCATTCTCCAACGATTCAGGCTGGCTCGGCAGGTCCCTTGACTTGCAAGGACTGGGCCCTGTGGTAGATCATTCTTCTATGTGCGCCAAGAGCTGTACGAGGCTCCCGTGTTAACGAGGAACCGGCGTTTTATTATTCGGTGTTCAACAACTTGGACGAACCACTGAGGGAGGCCACTGGCAAGCTTTTCGAGTAAACCCAATGCCAAACTGCGTCATAAGCAGCAGTTAGGTCCAGGAAGACAGCACCAGTCTTCAGATTTTTCTGAAAGCCATTTTCAATGCAGTTGGTCAGTGCAGTGACTTGGGCACAAGTGTTTCATCCTTGAAGACACAGATAAGGTCTTCGCTTTTTCGTGCTTCTGAATTGGGGTTGATTCTGTAAAGAATAATGGGCTCCAGCAGCTTGCAGCACATACTGAGTAGCGAGATGGGGCAAAGTTGGCGGCAAGATGGGGGTGCTTTCCAGGTTCTTTCAGCGTAATTACTTTTGCATGCCTCAAATGTGCGGTAGTCGGTGTTCTAACAGCTTGCGAGTGATTAGAGAGGCAAGCCTGTGATAGTTTTTGGATTTAGATGCGTCTTGAATTCAAGTGACGTTCATGCCTTCATGTTATTCAGGGCAACACGAATCTCCGGAGTAGAGATAAGTTCTTGCTCTGCATTATTCGTTCTTCTGTGACGGGCTTGAACCCGCTTTCGCTTGTCCGCCTCGCGAATATTTCATCAGATGGTGACTGTGCAACTTAACCAGTTACCATAAAACTGTATTTTGCAAAACGTGTGGTTTAATTGAATGTTGAGGGCGTTGCGCGGCACCCACTCGTCGTAAAGGAGACCAGCTCTGTCCACTCGAGTGTGTAAAATTCATCTGCTCCATCGATTCCTGCACTCTTTTGTCCTGCACACAACTAGATGATCCACTATATCCGTGTCCATAAATGACGCGTACACATCGCAAACTCCTCGGGTATCAAAGAGTTGGCTACCTTTGACAACGCGTTGGAGAATCACGAATAGGAGCCAACAACTGCGATGTTATGTCGAGGAATGATCGGAATGGATCTGTAAGACTGGATTTTTTCCCAGTCAGCTTTACGGAAATTCTATCCACGTTTGCAAGTGCAACAGAAAATGGGAATGGTGAGGCCGATGAGGACGATAGTTGGGCTGTGTTGGCTTCAATAAAACTCGTCCATGACGGCGCAGTTTGCTGGCAGAGGCATGTTGTTTAATGGCAAGGTCCAGCACGGATTTGGCGAAAGGTCCCGTCTCCATCGTGTCGATTTGAACGTTTCTCGTTGTTTGGGGTCTGGAAAAAAAAGCAAGGTCACAAAGCGATGTCAATTCTGTGAGTTTCGAGTCGTTCACTTCTTCTTTGTCATGACCACAAGCTGTGTGATGGTTTTTAAAATAGCCAATGTAGGTGGCTGGGTGAGTGAAGGAAAGAAGCAGAGCAGATTTTTCTTATGGCTGCGAATTTACTTAACAAGGCCTAGCTTGGCCAAAACAGAAATTTTGAATTTCTTTAAATGCGTACAATGAGCATTTTTAATAAAGAAAATTTTAAATCAAAAAATTTCCAAATCGACAAGTTTTTATTGAAATATCTAGGTTGGCTAGGATTCTCATTTATTCCATAAAAGCCTTACAATGCAGCGAAAGTGCATATGTACGAAAGCAAGTTGTTGTTGCATTTCTCTCAGAGATATTGGCATAGTTGCAACTGAATTCTGCTTCTTAATTTACACTGCAATTCTTTAAAATTGAAGTAATCACGCATCCGGTGATTTGTGCAGATTAGTTTTGCGTTTTAAGTAGCTCGCAATCGATCCTATTCTGCGTTTTGTTCGTTGTGACTAGGGTGCACTCCACTAAAAATCTTCCCCGGAGGCCACTGTCTTTGGGCTTTATGTGTCAGAATATACTAAGATAGATAAGATAGAATTTGAGAAATGTAAATATGTTCGTGAATAAATACATTTTCAAACATAACTGATCATAGCTTTAAAATATTCAAAAGAAAGAATAATAGGGATATCAAATGATCAGTATGTCGGGTACCATATAGAAAATGCTACATCTGCTCGGGCTACCTATTTAAATCGGCATCAGCCTTCCAACTCACTTTATAGCGACTCTGGTTATTCGGGATTGCAGAAGTGCGAAGAATGTTTAAATCTTGAGTTATAATTATATGATGCCGAAGTATCTGAAGCTGTCGAGTAATTTCAAGATGTTGAGCTCTCCTCGTTAGTCAATATCACTCTGCTAAAATCAAAATGTCATGTAAAGGAATGAGCAACAAATGGTTGAGCGAAAACCCCATGAGGTTAAGTGAGGTGTCCGTTGAAACGTGCGTGCGCTTGATTCAGGTGCTCATAACTTAGTGCGCTGCGCTGGTAGCTGCGCTGAATCGTCTGCAGCGAGTTTAAGTTACACGGAGGAGTGTCTTAATTGCGCGCGAGAGATAGAAGCAGGGTACTTGGAAAGTTTATTTTCGGCCTTCCTTTCGTTACCAGACTCGAAATGAATTGTTCCTACGTCAGTCGGAGCGGTGTGTAGTAATGTCGTAAGTACGTTATGAATCGACTGTTTACAATGTAAGTGCTGTAAGGGCTGGCTAAATTACACAAAATTACTTGCTACGGTTCTCTGTAGTATCTGCGGTATCGTCGGACTTAATTCTTACTAACCTTTGGTATGGTTTGATGCATTGGGTAAATTGGTATGTGGAGGATTTCGTGTGCCGGATCGTGTAAAATTGAATGGATGTCGTTCAGTAAAATGTAAACTGTTTTTAGTGCTAGAGTTTCCTTTTTCCTTTTAAAGGGTCTTAGTCTTAAAAGAAAGTAGCAATCTTGTCTGCAAGCTGGGCATGGTATCACTTACCAGGACTTGAAATCTTTTTGCCTTAGACAGTGACAACTGTCCTCATAGTATAAATTAAGTTATTTGATCATCTTAAATTGATATAAATTCTAGGGCAGCAATTTTGTATATCTATTTAGACAATAACTAAAACAGACACCTTGCAAAGAAGGAATGGTTTGCTCTTTGCATGCATTGCATGTACCTGTACGATAATCACATTCACACTGCTGCAGGACTCATTATGACTCTACCTGGTTTTACCTGCTTTTGTAGCCCTGTATTGGTATCTGCTCTTGCAATCTTTTTTTTTTTCAGAAAAGTTGATGATTTATTGATTTTAGCATCCTCTGTACAGCTTAATGTGTGATCTGTATCTGAAGGTTTACCAAGGAAAATCACTCTACTATTCTTCTTTATTGATTCTTTATTGAATTACCATGATTGCAAAAGAGTCATCTCATTGATCAGGTTGCATATACTGTTACAATTAATTTCAGTTTATACGATCATAGTTTTGTGATGGCCTTACACTTCCTTACTATGTAGGTATGTTGTTGATCATGATCTGTAAAGTAGAAGTCAAATTCAACAGAAATGATTGATTCATTTTTAAAAAAGCCTATTTTGAAGCGCCCCTTTCATATGGTATACAGAAGGGAGTGTTGAGTTCAAATATTGAAGAATGTGAATATGCTGAGAGTGTGCTTGCTCTCTTTCTAATTTAAATTTTTGCGTAAGACCACTCATCAGCATTGCAAAGGCTTCTATAAGACTTGCCAAAAAAGATTTAATTTAGTCTTATTTTAAAAAGCAGAATTGCATAGTTTATAGAAGCGTCATTGCAGGAGGGTCTGAAAAATGTCTGGGATGAATTCCTTACAAAAAATTTGCCTCAAACTTATGACAAGATGTAGATTTTGGGGTGCCAAAACCAAAAAATATTTAAGCTATGTCAATTACATGTTGTGGCCAGAGAAAGTTTTCATCCAGACTGCATTCTTGATTGTATGTTATTAATTAACTCCTTGATTTTGTGTTTCTTCCTCTGGTTATGGATTACATATAGTGCGTGTATTTACATGAACATACTTACCATAATCAACTAGTTGAGCCTGTTAAATTTGAGCATGCTGGATGGTGCTTACCTATACAGAAAGGCTTTCAAAGTAATAGTGATATGAGGTATTATAGATTGTAGTATTTTCTGTATGTTTTGTTTATATATATTTATGTTTATTCATTCTTAGTTCTTTAGCTTCTTAAGCTATCATGGAGGAAGGCACAGTTTTACAATATTACAAGAAACCTGGATTATCAAGTAGTCAGCATTCTGCACTACATACAAGAATTAAAATAGCTACTGACAATTTTGTTACTCTTTTGGATTCTGAGCAGTGTTATAATGTTGGTTTGATTCCGGGTTGTAAATATCTGCCACATGAAGATGAAGCAAAACTGTTGTGGATACTTCAGAACTGCTTTCATGAAAGAGCAATTTCTCATGAGACAATGTTTTGCATTCAGAAGGAAAATAAGAACTGGACCCTTGAAATCGGTCCCCGTTTGAATTTTTCTACTGCATTCTCAACTAATGCTGTTTCCATTTGCATGGCCATTGGATTGTCTTTGATAACTCGCATAGAAGTATCACACCGTTACCTAATGCAGGGCCATGTTGATGATAAGAGGAGGTGTGCTGTTGTAAATCTTCTACATGACAAGATGACTGAGTGCCTGTATGAAATTCCTCTCTGCTCATTTAAAGTGGATGTTGTTCCACCTACAATTTATGAAATCGATGTACTTGGGAATGGAATCCTGGCTCTTCAGCAAGCCAACCAAGACCTTGGCCTAGCCTTTGACGAGTGGGATTTGAATTATTATACTAGCATTTTCAAAGACGAGCTAAAGTGCAATCCCACAAGCGTCGAGTGTTTTGATCTGGCACAATCAAATAGTGAGCACAGCAGACATTGGTTTTTTAAAGGGAAATTGCACATTGCTGGAAAGGAAATAGACACGTGCCTGCTAGATATGGTATCCAACACGCAGAAGTATTCGAACGACAATAACATTATAAAATTTTCAGACAACAGCAGGTGAAGTTTTTTTTGTTGGTTGTTTGCTATATATTTTGGGCAAGTTTTATTTTAATGCCATTCAAGTAACAGACTTTGGAGAATTGAAATTGAGTATGTTTCAAATTCTTCATAAAGTAATCTGTTAAGTGCTGCATTTATTGAATTCTTGGTGGCTTTGGTATTTGAAATGACTATAAGCTGTGTTTCTTGTGTATGTGTTTATTTTTAAATTTGCTCTCCGGAAATTTAGTGGCATTAAGGGATTTCAAGTTTCTTCTCTAATTCCATCTGATCCAGCTGAACCAAGTCAGCTAAATATGATCGACAAAATGCGGCACATCATTTTCACAGCTGAAACTCATAATTTCCCAACCGGTATGGTTTAATTGAATATGCGTATTCGACATTCTGTAGTACCAAATCGTTATTTAAGTAGTTATAGTTGCCTTGCTTCTGAAAGTTTGTATTAGGGTATTGACATTTTGTGTTTTTGCTTGTTTAAAAGGGTACATTTTCACATTCATTGCGCCATAGAGGCAGAGTAATGAGCAATATGGCTGGGAGAGCATGTGTGGCATATTTTTAGTGTCTTGGTAGACTGGAAAAATTACAAATGCAATAGGAATTATAATCTTGCATGAAGTGCTACCAGGTTTACAGTTATTGACTTCTGATAAATATTGAGTAGTTTCTTTCATGCAACTCATGCAATTTGGGGGGATTTATTCTTTGATATAATCTAGTTCGTGTCCATCGAGAAGCCACTCGGTAGCGATACACGTATAAGGGGTGAGCACTGCTTTCTCATATCACGTATGTTTGACCATTGCAAGTTGCCGTGTAGCTCATTTGATTAAACGCGAAACCCCTTTCATGTGAAGGTGTCGCTCCTTTCCCTGGTGCAACCACGGGCACTGGAGGTCGCATCCGCGATGTTCACGCAGCTGGGCGAGGTGCCCACGTTATTGCTGGCACAGTGGGATACTGCTTTGGGAATCTGCATATTCCAGGTTTGTGGAAGACTAACCTTTGATTTTGCCGTGGCCTCCCGTTTCTCGTTGTAGCTAAGTGCTTTCTCTTCGAGTTGATTTGCTAATGGCGTCTGTTTATCGTGCGTTTCTGACTCGACGAGTATTGCTGCTCGGGCGCATCGCATAGATTTTGGAACTTGGGTTGCATCAGCAAGCGTATGCGTGAGCTTCTAGGGGTTTTTTTTGCCTAAAAGTCTGCATTCCTTGAAATTTGAGAATCTTAAACCGATTTATTGTGCATGTCTATATGATTTAGGATATGAACTTCCCTGGGAAGAAACGTTCGAGTACCCTCAGAATTTCGCGCGCCCACTAAGCATCGCTATCGAGGCTAGCAATGGCGCCTCCGACTACGGCAACAAGTTCGGGGAGCCGGTAATCGTTGGATTTGCGCGTTCATTTGGCTTGACGCTGCCCGATCAAGGACGGCGGGAATGGGTAAAGCCGATCATGTTTAGTGGAGGGATCGGTTCAATCGAGGCGGAGCATGTGTTAAAAATGAAGCCGGTGTCAGGTACCTCCTCCATAAGCGTCGCGATTTTTGTTGCTGCTCCCGTAAATTCAGCTTCGGAACCGTCGAACCGTTTTTAACCGTCTAAAAATTGCAGTCCCATGGTGCATTCAATGTTGCCTATAAATGAGATAACTTCTGTCTTTGATGTGTTAAACCTCATCGCAGGCATGGAAGTGGTGAAAATCGGTGGCCCCATCTACCGCATCGGTGTCGGTGGCGGTGCAGCATCGTCCATACGCGTGCAGGGGGACAATGTCGAAGAGCTTGATTTCGGCGCCGTGCAGCGTGGAGACGCTGAGATGGAGCAGAAGCTGAATCGATTGATTCGAGCATGCGTGGAGATGGGGGAGGCGAATCCGATCTGCTCCATACACGACCAGGGAGCGGGGGGAAACGGTTAGCGCTTTCATGTCGACTGTTTGAGAAAGTTCCCAAGGAAAGCAGTAGGAATAAATTTTAATTAAGTGTGAATGTAGCGCATGGGTGGTGTGTTCGTCTGTTACAGAGATGTCACCTCGATCTTTTGCAAGAGTTAAAACATCGGCCGAGCTCTTGTTCAAATCTTCCACGTATGGCTTAAGTCTTTTTAAAAATTGTTTTCGTCCTGGCTGTGTTGTAAGACATGCATTATGATGATGGTCCCACCTTTGTGTTTCGGCCCTTACCTTCTTCAGTAATCAGTAATGATTTTCAGCTGTGTAATGTCAGTTAGTCCAGTTTATATGAATAAGTATAAGATAGTTATAAGATCTGCACATACACATATATATATATATATATATATATATATATATATATATATATATATATATATATATATACACGCATCGCGTTAGTCTATGTATATTTTCTTTTATTTTTTTTATATATTTTTGT